>VFFE01007182.1:4130318-4149049 GCA_008921705.1 Burhinus oedicnemus
GGGGGGGGGGGGGGAAGTAGTTTTATGGCATGTTAGTCTCAGAATGATGTGAGGCACCTGAACTCTAAGCAGTCCTTCTCTGTTAGTATTTACCTTTATAATTGGCTGTGTTTGCTAAAGACCTGAAGCTGGGCATGTTTACTTGAAACTTTGTGTGATTCCACCCCCCACCCCCACCCCCAGCTATCCCAGCTGGTCTGTAGAAGATAGTATCTATATTTACAAACCTTCTCCTGTCTGAACTTGAATGAGTAAACAGGAGAATTCCTAAGGTCATCTTTCTACTTGTTGTCTAAATAATGTGTGAGCTGCTTATTTTCTCTCCTGATGAGTCTAAAATTTAGCTTTGTTCTCATGTTTTTACTGAGTTGAATTAATGCCTAGAGCCATAAAGGGCCAAACTGCTGAGATCTTGCTATCCAGGGAACTGACAAGTTTGCAAAGTGGGAAATTTTTGAACTGTGAGCCCCAGCTTGATAGGATAATACAACAAGATGTTTTAGTAAAGAAAATATACACCTTTTTTTATACCGGGTATATAAAAATACCTTTTTATACCAGCCAGGAGGAGGGATCCAGTGGGAGATGCATCTGAAGATCTAAGAGAAAATATTTGAACTTTATAGGTAAAGCCCGCATTGAAGAGTTCTTTTCTTGCTGTGATATTAAGGAGTTAAAACCTAATTGTAATCTATTTGGTGTTGGGGAGGGGAAATTGAATTCCATGAGGTTTATGTCCTACCTCTACGACTCACGTAGAATAACTTTAAGATGAGAACACGTGTGAGCATCTGCTACAAAATTTGATCTGTTAAGACTGCAGCTTTTTGAGGCTGCTATGCAACAGTATTAACGCCTGTTGCCTTTTACTTTTCTCTAGTAACAGAGGAAGAAAATCCTTTTGTGGCACCCTTGGTATTTGCTGTGTGGCTGTTGACGTCCTACGTGCCAGAATGGCAGTGGCTATTAAATCAGCTAATAAACTGTTTCATGCCATGAAAGAGAAGATTGTAAAAAAGTGATGGTGTTTCTGTACGATTTCTTTTTTGTGAAAAACATTGTCCTGATTTACATATGGATATGCTTTGTGTTTTTTCCCCAATATCCCTGCAGAATCAAGTGACGGACACCAACCGAAAGCTGCAGAATGAAGGAAAAGAAGTAAGTGATACATGCATTCATTTTGTCTTTTTTTTTTGCTTTTCCATTATTTGGCTGTGCTCTCTAGTGGCAAATTACACAGAGCATCAATAACTGGTCAGCATTAACTGATAATGTACGCGGCATTGGTATTAAAGTGTGCATTGATTCTCTTTCCTGTATTTTGCTTTTCTGCATGAAAGATGAGTTGTGTGAGAGTGTTGGAAAGTGATTTTTCTTTTTTACTGCTTGTGAATTCAAAGCGAGTGGAAGGCAAAGCCTGGGAAGCAGGAGGGACTTGAAGCAACAATAATCAAGTTGTGGGCTTGCTCCTGCAGTCCTGGGTGGTGTGAATGGGATAGTTCATAGCAGTATTGCATCCAAAGCAGCAAGGCCAGCAGGTCGAGGGAGGTGATTCTGCCCCTCTACTCGGCACTGGTGAGACCCCACCTAGAGTACTGCATCCAGCTCTGGGGCTCTCAGCATGGACATGGACCTCTTGGGAGCGGCTGAGAGGAGGCCACGAAGATGGTCAGAGGGCTGGAACACCTCTCCTTTGAGGACAGGCTGACAGAGTTGGGGTTTCTCAGCCTGGAGAGAGAATGCTCTGGGGAGACCTTCTTGTGGCCTTTCAGTACTTAAAGGGGGCTTATAAGAAAGATGGAGAGATATTTTTTTTTTACCAGGGCCTGTAGTGACAGAACAAAGAGCAATAGTTTTAAATTGAAGGAGGGTAGGTTTAGACTGGACATAAGGAAGAAATTTTTTTATGATGGGGGTGGTGAGATGTTGAACAGGTTACCCAGAGAAGTTGTGGATGCCCCATCCCTGGGAATTGCTCAAGGTTAGGTTGGATGAGGCTTTGAGCAACCTGATCTAGTCAAAGATGTTCCTGCCCATGACAGGGGGGTTGGACCAGGTGATCTTTGAAGATCCCTTCCAATCCAAACCATTCTGTGAGTCTATGAATATTAGCTGGAGAGTCTGGCTCCGGTTTCACAATGCAATACAGCAGCAATTGAAGTCAGGGTGGTTTTTGAGCTGCATGGGTGGAGGCATCAAGGCATGGAGGAAAAGAAGTGATTGAGCATGTCTTGGATGTGATGTGCCCCTAACCACATTCATTCTTCTGCCCCTTCATCGTAAGGGAATATTAACAGACTGGGGGGACTTCAGAACTGAGTATGTGTGAAGGCACTGGTGCTTGAAGTTTTTCAAGTGCCTGAGATGGAGATGTATGAGAACTCCCAGGGACAGTCGTCCTCACGTTGCTCTGCCCATATTCCATATAAATCTACTTTTTGCAGCTTTTCTATTTTCCTTCTTAACTGACCTCCCAGACACCCAGACTTCATTTTGTTGAAAGTACACGCAGGCATTGCTATTTCAGTCAGCTGCATTGCGTTTGAAAACAAACAAGAAAATCCTCATGTTGGACTGCATCAGACCAATTATTCTAATAAAGATTAAAGATAAAAATGCCCTTTGGGGAGGAGATGATGCAGCTTCCCACCTGAATCAAATAAACATACCTCTGTTACCTTGAACGGGGTATTTGCCTTCGAGAGTAAGAGAGTCTGAGATTTCAAAAGGATGTTGCAAACTGTGTGGTACTATGGAGATAAGTTGGTACTCTAAAGGACAAATCCGTGACTTGTTCCTTTGAGAGAAAAAAAAAAAAAAAGAAACTGAAGAGTTTTCTTTTGTATATGATGACCAATCTTTGTTTTCCCCTTGTGCAGAGGCACAGGTTTTTCTGCTGGAGACTGAGTATTTAAAAATCCTCGTTAGTTTGTGATGGTAAGAATACCCCTGGGAGCAAGCGGCCACATCCTGTCTTTGAAAAGAACTAGAAAAGAGAAGCTTGGAGAGGGAGTAGGGAAGAGATGAATAAAATAGGAAGGGGAAATAATTTTTGGAATTGGACGTGCTACAGGGCTGGTATTTTGATGGCTTTGGTTTTGCTGCTTGCTTACTTGAAATAAAGCTAGGGAATGCTTCTGCAACTCGATTAAACAACCTGAAGCTGCCTGTCCTCCCTACTTCAGCGATGCTCTTCAGTGCTCAGTGAGCTCTCTGGTTATCAGAGTAGGCTTTGTTGTCAACCTACTGTTTGGATGGTCGTGACAAGTGCAAAGCAGTTTATATCCTCTCTACTCTGTCTACTGTTCTTAGTGAAACTTTTTTTTTTCCCTTCCAAAGTTGATAATAGCAATGGAAGAGCTGAAGCAATGCCGATTGCAACAGAGAAATATTTCAGCGACGGTTGATAAGCTAACACTGTGTCTTCCTGGTGAGGAATCTGAAATTACTCTTTATTTGTATAGCTGATTATTTTAATTTGCCTCTCTTTTTGCATTGTGCTTGTGTCTCAATGCTTGTGTGTTTTCCTTCTCTTTCCAGTCCTGGAGATGTACAGCAAACTGCGAGAGCAAATGAAATCTAAAAGGTAAATTTTGTATAGACTGATGTTTATATTGGAAGAGTTGAAAAGAAGTCTTTTGGTGTCAGATAAATTAAAGAGGTTCTCAAAACTTAGGACTTCAAAATCAGCCTTTCCAAGTTAACTTATCTGATTTCTGGCTTGTATCTTCATAGTCCTGCTCAGCCTTCTGCGGTACAGCCTAGAACCGGGATTGCAGTGAGCTCTTTTATTTCGTTTTGTGTTAGGTTTTTTAATTCAGGAGTATGTTCACTTTTCTTTTCATGGAAGCTCACTGTTGTGATGTATGCAGTCAATGCATGATTTGGTACATATGCCTTATTAACTACATTTCATTCTATGAATGTCATAATAAAAAAATTGATATAACTTGAGAGAATCCGATGAACATGAATGGAAGCTGAACGCCTGAGAAACTTTGCACAGGAAGCTGGTGAGAAGGCATACGGCTTATTTTGCAGTAGAAATAATTGTTAGTGAGCTGAGCTACAAGGACTTTGTGGCTCAGAAATCATAAGCTGTAAATCTAGGATTTTTCCCACCCTGCATCTGTTGCAATGCTGAAGGATTAAACCATGGTCCGGAATATTTGCATGGTGGGGATCCTGGGGGACGGTTTGTTTAAGCAGTATGGGACTTTGGAGGCGCGATGTAGCCCCGGGGGTGGCAAATTGGGCAAAGGGCGGCTGCAGGAAGGAGGTCAGCTGGAAACACGGCAGGCTCCAGCTGAATGCCACACAGGGAGCATGATCAGATCCGATGCCTGGTTTGTGCCTGCCATCCATCATAGAAACAATACAGAAGAAACCAGATGTTTCGAACAAGGCGATAACTAATTGGCGTATTTTTACGCTTCCCTTCCTGCCTCCGCTGATCTCTGTGGTCCTTGCACCCAGGAGCCTTGGGTAAACAGATAAACATTTCTCCTGAAAGTTGGACTGGCGGGAGGAGTTATAGGGACCTTATTTAGCTGTTCGCAAAGCTCGCTCTCTCTTTCTCAGGATGGCTTAGTACAGAATAGGGTAGTGTTTGTCCAACTGTTTTTAGTCTGTTTATAGGAACAGCGAGGGTCTGACCCGTTGACAGATGTGGGTTGGGGAGCTGGAGCTGGTCACAGCGCTGTGAACTTTTGAAGGGAATCCACATGCTGCTTGATTCTCTTGCTCTGGATAGTGTTTCCAAGGTCTGCTTCTAAGAATTGCATTGGGTTTTTTCCACCCTCTTTGGATTGGTTCATTTTGAAACAAATAGAAGTTGAAAGCCACATTTAAGGAAAATCTGAACACTTGGCTTTTTTTCCCTGCTTCTTTCTTTGTCTGGATTTGATGGCTTCATTCACCAAACATGGCACAACATATTAAATATTTTTGTGTCTGCACCCGGTCTCACTTATATATCATTTTATGATAGCCAGCAAGGCAGTTTGTTCCTAGTGTGAGCCTCGAGCTTTGGGTACGCAGTCTCAGAAGAGCAGTAAGTTTTGCATTCTGGGTGAATAAACTCTCCCAAGGTAGACATATGAGTTAAGTGCTGTTTGCTGTGTGATGTTTATAAACTGAATGCAGGTATTTGCCAAATACAGAAAATGTGGCTATTAACTGGAGCTGGAGCTGGGGAATAAAGCATAGTCAGAGAGGATTGACTCTGCAACCAGCAGAGAAAAGAGATGGAGAGAAGTTTCATCTGCTGTTGTCCAGAATTTAAGGAAGGGCAGAAAGCTTTTCTCTAACAGCTGGGACATATGTGGCTGCTTGTTGGAAAGCAATGAGAAAGCTCCCCCTGCTTTCTGCAGGACTCTGGAGGGATAAGTCTTTTTTTTACCCCTGGGTCACTTTTCATATCCATACAGTCTCCAAGCAGTAAGAATCATAGAATCATAGAATGGTTTAGGTTGGAAGGGACCTTGAAGATCATCTAGTTCCAACCCTCCTGCCATGGGCAAGGACACCTCCCACTGGACCAGATTGCTCAAAGCCTCATCCAACCTGGCCTTGAACACTTCCTGGGATGGGGCCTCCACAACTTCCCTGGGCAACCTGTTTCAGTGCCTCACCACCCTCACAGAGAAAAATTTCTTCCTGAGATCTAGTCTAAATCTACCCTCTTCCAGTTTGAAGCCGTTACCCCTTGTCCTATCACTACATGTCCTTGTAAAAAGTCCCTCTCCAGTTTTCTTGTAGGCCCCTTTCAGATACTGGAAGGCTGCTATAAGGTATCTCCAGAGCCTTCTCTTCTCCAGGCTGAACAACCCCAACTCTCTCAGCCTGTATTTCCAGGAGAAGTGCTCCAGCCCTCTGATCTCAACCTGCTCCAACAGGCCCATGTCCTTCTTATGTTGGAGGCTCTAGAGTTGGACGCAGTGTTCCAGGTGGGGTCTCACCACAGCGGAGTAGAAATGAGAATGCTTCATACTGCTTGTAGCTGAGAAGCCTCTGTAGAGCTGTACCCGCCTGAGCAGGGCCTGGATATTTCCAGGGTGGGAAAAAAAAAAATAATCCAGCTCTGACTGTTTTATAAAATGCTGCTTCCCCACTCGGCAAGCACTCCTGTTTCACTGGTGCAGTGGTCCCAGAGGTACGGAGCTTGGCAAGAATGGGACCCCTCTGGGTCGCTGATGACAGGCATTAGCATAAGGGATGCAATCTGTGCTGAGGCAGCTGTACTTCACCCGCAGGAATCACGGGCCTCTGCACATCTCATGCAAGAACAGTGTTGAGCTTTCCTCTGCCCTCAGGTGTTTTGGACTCAGTTTTCGGCAGGCAGCTGAGGACCCCATTGATGACTGCACACTGTCCCCTGTGGCCACCTTTTAGCTGCTTCTAGTTCAACAAACAATGCCCTAAAATATAACAAACCCCTCAGTGTGTGTTTATTCCTCTGGTTTCATTTCTGGCTTTCGGTGGTCTCTTAAGTTTCTGTCCAGAGAGGTTTGCATTTTATTGCAAATACTTTTTCATACCTCACTGTAGTATAAACACCGGCTGGGTTATGTGGTTAATCTGTTTGACTTCTGATGTTGGGAACAGGACAGGCCACTTCTGGTTAAAATAACTCCACTGTCGACCTGCCTGGAGTTCAGGCAAGAATTATTTTGGACAGGGATATGAGTGTCGGGTTTTTTTTTTTTTTCAGTGGTGCTAATATGTTTCTTATGACTAAACATTTTTTCTCCCCCAAAAATCCAAGGTCTAAGTGGCAGGTGCTTGTGGGCAGGATTAACCATGGGTTTAGTCAGCTGAAGTTGCCATAATTCATCCTAGAGGTGACTGTGACCCAGTGTTAGTCTGAAATATGTTTTTATAGACCCTGCTAATGCTTCCTTGGTGGTTCCCTCATATTTTTTTTTTTTTTCCCCTAACCTTTGACCAGATCTGTGGCTAGACCAGGAGGAAGACAGTCTCACATTTTACATTCTCATTCAGGAGGGCCTCTGAATTCCAGTGAACAGGCAAATCCTATGGTCTCCCGCCTCCCAAAGGGAATAGAGGGAGAATATTTGAGAAAAATGATTTGCTTAGAATAGTTTCTCATTTAGCATCTTCTGTCACGCTACGAAGGTTGCTTTTTTGTAGAAAGGTAGGATAATATTTATGGTACCTTCCCTAAGACCATTGGGCATGACCAAAATATAAAGGCGTGCATTGTGCATAGGGAAAGAAACATGGGGATTCTTACAACCGAAGGCCTGATCTTAACTTATTTCCCCACTCTAAAAAGAATATACCTTATAAATTTATTTTTAAAATTGCAAAGGTCGCATACCCTAGTGGCACAACAGTAGTTGCTGGAGAGGCAGGGGCTTTGTACAAAATGTATCTGGGCTTTGTACCCAGATTGTTTTCACCTGTATCTAAATAAAAAGGACTTTGAGTAGAAAGTGTTTTTAATGGTGCTTAGCAACATTTGAACAGCTGGGAGGAAGGTGGGGTCCAACTCCTGGTATGCATAGGAAAGAATTTGGAGAGCTCTTACGCCCAAGATCCTTATAACGGGATAAGTATCTATGCTAGTAGCAAATAGTGGATATTAACTTGTGTTAGACACTAGTTTATCAGTCTACGGTATGTTATGTTATATTCCTGTCTCTATGCTACTGTCTTATGGCACCTTACTGTTTGGAATTGCTGAGTCAGGCAGCCTGATGGAGATGAGTCTGCTGTAGCCCCATGCTCTGGGTGTGCAGGTGTGCTCCCAGCAGGCATAGATACAACATGCATGCTTGTATACACGCACAGCTGGCTGCATGTATCAATAGGCAGAAGCACTCCACACTCACAAACACCAACAGCATCATGCTGTCCCCTGGGTCAGGAGGAAAGTGATGCGCACACACATGCACCTGGAATAGAGAGTCCTTCACCCAGGAAAAGAGTTAGAGATGCAGATCCCCAAATACTGTATCCCATAACGTGCCCCATACCTGACAGAGATGCCTTGGTCTATGAGGTGCTCCAGAGACCTGCTTGCCTTGATGGGCGTCACCCCTGTCCACGGGGCTGATGGCTCTCCCCCAGTGCAGGGTCTTTCTGGGGCTTCCCCCATGAGCCATCATGCTTCTGTGCTCCTCTGTGTGCGTGGGGCTGAGCTTTTTCTCACATAACCTAACAATACTCTGTGTGGTTGCCAACTTTTCCTTCAGTCTGTGATATGGTACCCCAAATAGCTTTACTGTGGGTGATAGCTGCTACTGGGCTCAGTTGGTGCTGGTCAGTTGTGACCTAGCTGATCCTTGTCTGCGCATCAAAGTTCTTGAGTAAGTAGGTGCTAGTTGCCTTTGTGTTCCTCTGCCTCTGTTTCAAAAGGAAAATTATGCTTTTATGGTGACCTGGATGCTAATGTCTATGTTCCTTTGAATGGAACTGAGATTCTTAGATATTGAGTTATTTACAGTTAATACACGTTTTGGAGAGGATATGGGATGGAAATATCTCTTCTTTCTGTATCTGCCTTGCTTGCTTTCTCCAGACACTACCCTGCGCTGAAGACCCTTGAGCACCTTGAGCACACATACCTGCCCCAAGTGAGCCACTACCGCTTCTGCAAGATCATGGTGGATAATATTCCAAAGCTGCGTGAAGAGATCAAAGAAGTTTCCATGTCAGACCTCAAGGATTTCCTGGAGAGTATCCGTAAGCACTCTGACAAGATTGGAGAGACGGCAATGAAACAGGTAGGACTTGTGTGTGTACGCATATTGGAGGCTTTTTGGGAAGAGGAGGATGGTTCACAGTCATGTTAAAAAAGTTCTACTTTTCCAGTCTCAAGGCAGTAAACTTAGTTTTAAGTATTGAAGTAATTTTGTTACTAGGTGAAGCAATGATTCTTCATTCGCTAGAGTTTATCATCTGGTTTTCATACCATTGAGAAGTGATGGACCATTTTTGTTGTCATCTTCTCCTGCACGTGTTTTGCCATAGGCTTTTGGTAGCCCAGAGCCTGGGAGGCGCAGTTGAGGTGTGTAACTCATATTTTCTGCTTAGCAGGACAGGGGCATTTGTGCTGCTGTGCCTGATGGTAGCTGGAAGACCTGGAGACACTAGTGTTGATTTTGCAGGTTTGGGGTAAAGCAATAGAAGTTCACGAACTGACTGCAACTTAATTTCTTTTGCATCTTGAACTGATTTTCAAATACTGGGTAAACTTTCATTGTGGCTTGCTTGCATTTGCCTAGCAGCTGATGTCTGTAAAAGATGAACCTGATTAATTGAATATCCTCATGTGTGTATTAAAATGGAATTGCCTTTCCCCACTCTTCTTTAATATTCTAGATTTGAATTTCAATACAATTTTTCTTATAGCCAGGGAGCATTGCTCACAGTGGCTCTTAAAAAGAACTTTGCTACTTTGATGAAATTCAAATCCATTAGTAATGAAATATTACCTTTCATGAGCAGTAAACTACTTCCTCTGATAGTGATTGATGGATTGGACTTGTTGATTTATGGGAAGGTCTCTTGCTATAATTTTTCACATGATAAAATTGTGCTGTTATGTTTATGGTTAGAGGTACAGGCAAGTTCAATTTTCTGTCTTATGAACACCATCCTTTCTGCAAAATGGTCTAGCTTGAGGATTTCTATTAATTGATTTAATCTACAGTATATCAGCTGCCTTACTGTCTTTTCAGCTTCTTTCTAGTATTTTGGGAAAACAAACTAAGCCTTATATTGTGTAACACAGCTATGGAGAGAGGCCATTCTGCAGCTGAGTGTTCACCAGACTTTTTGTTAGTTGTTGCATTGAATCAAACTAGTCTTTCTGAATCTACAGAAAGATGCTGTGACCTGGACATCCTATTGTGGAGCCAGATGTGCCTGGTGGCAATGTCTGGGAAGGCTACAGATGTTGTTATGCTGAATTTACCTGATAGAGCTGTTCCTAGAACAGTAACTGTTTACAAAAAATACTCTATTTTTGTTCATTACAGCAGCCAAACTTTTAAAAAGATTCTTCCTTGGTTCCTGTGGCTCTGTGGCTGGAAAGGAATAGAAGTTTCGTTTGTCTTTTGGTGCCCAATTAATGCAGTGAATATGCTACTTTAAATAAATAAATAATTTTTTATATCCTATTAAGGATATTTACCAATTATAGAGACATAAGAGGGTGCAGATGTTGCTTCCTCTTCTTGTATTTTCCAGTTTTGTCATTATGATGGTGTATTTAAACCTTCTGGCACCATGGCTGATTGCTTTGATGGGTGGGGAGAGATGTGCACATTCAGCCACATTTCTGTGGCTGCTTAGGCAGACCAATTTTGAAATTCCCCATCATTTCAAATAGCTTCCTTTGCTATCTTTTAACTAGAGATATTTTTGTAGCTTTGTGCTTTCTGTCCCTTTCAAATCCATGGGGCACTTCTTCCCATTCTTCACATCCTTCCCTCCTGTCCCTTCTGCTCCTGGGGAGAGATCACGCCCTGCCTGGAGCTCTGTTAATTCTTCATCTCGTGCTCTAAAAAAATCTAGCTTTTTACAGCAAAGCTAAAAATGTTGCACTGGCCCATACTGGCATCTGTTTTTCTGCTGTGGGTACTCTCCTGGTGTTTTGCTCACCTCTTCTTGACCCTTCCTCCTCTTTGCAGTATTTGTCACCTGCATAATCAGGAGAGGTGCTGGGGGGGTCAGTAGAGACTGGCTGCTCCTGCCCTACCCGCATACAAGAACTGAGCCCCAGCAAGTGAAACCAGCAGGGGCCACGCTTGAAATAAGGTGGGAGGAAAGTTGGTTCTTCATCCTGTGGGCGGTAGACCTGTGGAGCTCCTCGTCCACCATTTTCCACGTCTTCAAGGACAAACTGGCCAAGTGCTTTTACCGGGTTTCCTGTGGGTTGCTAACTGGACAGACTGTTTTGGGCTCAGGAAGTGCCTGATCTGGCAACAGTGAGAAGCTGGGAGAAGACCTGGAGGGAAGAAACATGTTATTATCCTCCTTTTGGTAGAATTTGGTGTTTGATTTTGCAATACTGGATTACCTAAGCTCCTGCTGTGAGCCAGCAAGCAGTCGTGCATCTGAACGAAACCTCTAAAGAGTGTTTTCTTTCTTCCCACAACAACTCTCCCTTTTTTTTCCTCCCTGTTTGTTAGACTCTCTCTACTCTCCATCTTTTGTCCCTCAGTGTTTATTTCAACTGCTGACGTTTTCAGATTCTCTTAAGGTCACTGTTTGTTCTTTGGCTACAGGTAGCTTCTCAGCCAGTGCTACGGTCCCTGCTTTGACCTCAGCGAAGCACTCTGTTCCTTCTCCTTTCAGTATTTTTCTACCTTACACACTTGCAGAAGTCCTTCATCGTTCACGACCTTCTACTCAGTTCCAGCCATTTTGGACCTTAAGGATTTCTAAATTGTAATTGTAAATTTTTCTTTTGCCTGTTGATGCTGCGGGCATCTCTGTTATAGGTGCATCAGAGCTTCAGCATTTGAATGTATCCAACAGAAAAATACTTAAGTGGAAAAGACTTTTTTATTTCTTTTTCCTTCCACATAGATGCTAATTGTGCTGTTGCAAGGGAGTGTCAAAATAAGACGTGCCAAGAGGGTAATGTTTGGATGTTTTTAGTTTGCCTACAGATGATACAGTGAAGTATACATCTTGAGTCTCTCCCAAATCCCAGTTTTCTGCTGTTCTATGAGAGCAAGGTGCAGACTCTAGGAGGAGTTTTCTTCACCCTTTGTGGGAACAGAGTTATCTCCGAGGTTGGACTCAACGGCTTTCCAGCAGTAAAGACGTATTGTTCCCACACAGTGGCTTGGGGAAGAAGGTCAACTTGCCACATCCAGTTGCAAAAGCAGAGTGTTGGAAGCAATGCTGGAATTTGAGCAACGTGTGAGGTTTATTCCTGTAGAAAGTACCACGGGCTGCTTCACCAATGAGAAGTGACGAGGGGCTGAAGCTTTTGGAGCCTACCATTGCGTGGGGTCACCTCACGTCATTTTGCCAGAAGCGAAGGGCAGAGTTTCCACTGCCAGAATTACCAGTATCACTTCTTGCATCACTGGGTCTTTTTCCTCGGTCTGTTGGCCGTGATTGATAGCTGCTCTGGAGTGGAGTGGAGCTGGCAGGCGGCCTGGGAGAGTCGGGGAATTGCGATTGGCAGCTAAATACATTCGGTTTAAATTAGCATCATATAAATTCTTTTAAAATTGTTTGATTTCACCAGCGGGAATGGAAGAGGGCTTGATACAATGGAGAAAGGAAATCATGTTTTTGTAACATTACAAATCTGAGGCCGATGATGACAAGAGCTGAAAATTTCATTTTGTGATAATCAGAAGGATCTGTCTTGGAGCGCTTGGAGCTGTTGCTGCGTTTCTGGCCGGCAGTCAAGGATGCGGGGAGCTCACCGGCCCCTGTCTTGGAGAGGAAGCCCCTGGTGGGGTGAAGTCAAGTGAGACGTTCCCAGGGTCAGTCAGACATGGGAACTGGAGGGATCTCACCATGTGCAGAGACACCTTATAGTCTCACTGTACAAATTATGAGCTCTCATTGACTCCTTTCCTTGTGTGTGTGTGTGTGTGTTTGTTTTTTTTTTTAAATCTGAATTTTATTACCTATGATTCTGGGGGAATTTGCTGTGTTCCAAATATTGTTCTTAATTACATGGTGCTTGAGCAGATGAAAGTAGCTCTGTGCATTTGAACTCCTGGACTTTGGCCTTGTGAACCTGTGTGTGTGTGTTTTGTTTTTGTTGGTGTGTTTTGTTTTGGTGTTTTTTTTTTTTTTAAAGATCTGAGTTCTGTGCTTGCCAGGAGTGAATTACATCTTATTAGCACTTGTTGATATCTGGTATGTGGTTTTATTATCTAGCTTAATGTCCAAAATATGCACGGCCTGTGGAGGATGGTGCTGCATTTAAAGTGTTCAGGGTAAGCACAGTGAATACTGCTATGCAAGGGGCCAAGAATAACCCATCCAAAAGCCATTATCAGATCAACTTTGTCAGGACAGCCAGAATATTCAGTGTGCCTTTCACATAGATGGAGGCAAACCAGCATTTTTTTTTTGTTTTGTTTTTTAACAGCGTCACTTGGATGTGCTGTCAAAACTGCTGTTTAATAGGTGGTGATCTAGTATGAGTTTGAATGGGTTGGTGTTTCGCCTATGCTTTTTTTTAAGGTGATGTTTACTCTTCCTGCCAATGAATATTGGTATCTGTGTCATTTCTGAGCAATATAATGTGAGGTTTGTGTAAGTTTATTTTCCCGCAATAACAGAAAATATCAACTTGGTGATGTGAGCGTATACATACACTTAAAAAATGAGGCAAAAAATTGCAGAATGATGTGCGCAACTAAAATGCCGATCTGATTTTGGTAGGAATGCAGTTCTGACTGTCAGCTGGAGAAGATGAAGCACTTCAGAGCATGGATTAACAGCAGCTCCATAGAAAGAAAACTACATCTCTGAAATCAGTGATTGGATAGGGTTTGGATGACTTCCCTTGCTTCACACGCTATCCCTGCAGGTCAGAGCTGGCTGAGAACAACTCATGTACAGCAGTTAGAGTGTAGCATCTTGTGCACCCCCTCTCCTGTTTAATATGGCCTCTCATGCCTGCAAATAGCTTGGACAAAGATGCCTAAATAGCACATGGGTATGTACAGCTGCCACTGTACTGATACACTTTTCTCTGGTATAAAAATGTTCAGTAGCACAGGATCAAAATGCACCTGGCCTTAGAAAAATATCTTGTGGAGGAGAAGATTTATTTTTTTCCCCTCAATTACTTGGACTGGAGATGACAGCTGCTAATAGGCATTCCCTGTGACTGCTGGGATGCTGTGCTGCATGATTACGGAGCCACACTAAGGCTGTTGAGCACCCAGCTGTGTGCTTCAATATTTTAGGTATGTGTGGATTTAAATTTAATTCTGACCTTGAGTTCCTTGGATTTATGACGATTGGTTTGGGGATGCAAGTTTCTTTGCATAGTTTACTCTATGCTACTGACTTGTTCTTACAACTGTAACTGAATCTCAGTGCGCGTTTTTACTGGCAATACAGAGAAGTAGCTACGTGTTGGTGATGAGTCCTCAGTGTCTGTCAGTTGGTTTTTAACTTAAAGTAATTTTGAATGCATTGGTATTGTAATAAAAATGCTACCATGTAATTTTTTAAAGGCTAAATTGGAAGCTTGGATTTTTTAAAAAAAGTTGGCTCGTGTGCAAGCTGCCCTGCTTCTCTGCACGATGGCCATGGAAAAAACTGGGTGCATTCCGCTTGCCGGCATGCGAAGCCTGTTTCCTTGGCTTGCTGCAAGTGCAGTTTCAAGCACTTCCCTTGGTTTTTGGATCCCAGGATGGTGCTTTGCAACAGCAACTATTGTCCTGCCCAGCAATGCTTGCTTCATGTCTCTGCCCCTCTCTGTGAAGTTTATCCTGTTGACCTCTTTCAAGATTTCTCTGAAAAGATGATGGTAGTGATGAGATTACATGGGTAATGGAGACTTAGAGGATCTGTGATTCCTGGCCTTGGAGGACAGCAGGGGGATACAGTGCAACTTCAGGCTGATGGCATGTGCCCCAGAAGCACGTGAGAAATGCAGGGAGTTTGCAGAATCAAGGTGGGTGAAGGGGAGGCAATGGGTGGTGTGGAAAGCAGCAGAGAGCTTGGCCTGCAAAGGTTGCACATCATGGCAAACACACCTCTGGGCAGCCCCCCAGGAGGGACCACGTCTGTCTGAGGCTGTGCCAGCTCTGGCACCCACTCTGCACACACAGGGCTCTCCTGTTGCAGGTGGCTTTAACCGAGCTGTGAAAACATGAGGGTGTTTTGTCAGGCAGTTTATTTGAAATGATGGTGGTAAGTACAGATGTGGCATGCGACAATTTCAGCATTATTGGGAAATCCTGTCCCCTCCCTGTGCTTCATTTTAAATGCAAACACATGCACACCACCCCAAGCCACAGGAGTGAGCGGTTCCCTGCACGGCAGGGGAGAGAAGGACATTTTCTCAGTTTCCAGATACTGCCTGGTGGCCTTTTGATGGCCCGGAAAAATGTTTAAAAATGCAGTTTGTGTAGTGTTCTTAATTATCCTTATCCCTGACATTTTTTAACTTTATGTAATCTTCTGCAGCTCATATGGAAATTGTTTTTGATTTGTATGCGTATCTTAGAGTAAATTAGATTTTACTGCCTTTCTGTGGATGCGCCATGCGGGAAATGTCCTTCTGCTGGGTGTCAGTGCTCTGGCAGCAGTCAATAATCTCCAAAGGTTACGAGAGCCCTGTGTAAGACTTCATCTACCCTGCCACATGGGCTGGATCTGCCGGTGCTGAGTCTGGGCTTAGGTGTAGTGTCTAGAAGATCCCTGCATCCGCTTGCTTTGTGGGGGCTGTATTTTAACAACATGCCCCAGGACTTCCAAAAGCACCCTTCGACCTCAACTTCCTGCTGGTATAAGCAGTGTCTCTTATTCCAAAGTTTTTCTTTAACAAGCACAGAAAGCAAAAATAACGTTGTTTATTAAAAGCAAGGAAATTTTATAGTCTCGGATGCAGGCAGGAGAGCCTTTTGAAAAGGTCAGTCTGGTGGCTGGGTATGTGGTGACTATTTACACAACAGAGTAGGGATAAGGGGATGGTGTTTTCCGCTTCTGGGCAGGTTTGTAAAGCAGAAACTTATTTTTCTAGTAAAATTCAGTAACGAGACCTTCTTAATCTTTGGTACTGCTGCTTGTCTACTTGTTATATTAAAGTATTATGAAAGGAAATACATCTTCTGGGACTGTTTAGATTGGAAGTCTGATGGCCAGCTACAGTCTCAGCTTGCAGGTCTTGGGGAAAAGGCTCATAAAATAAGGCTGGGTGGAGTGGTGGCGAAGTGGGATGCTATGGCACAGTGGAGAAATGATTAACGTCCTCTGGCTATTGAAGAGACGTGTCGCTATTAGACCTGTGTGACCTCTGAGGTCCCTTCAAGTGCCCTGGTAAAAACATTTATTGTCAGAACCTTCAATGTGTTTTATACTTGTCGCCTTCCCCCTACCAAGACAGAGATGGATAAATAGTAGTGAATCCTGTTGGTCGCTTATCCTCAGTATCCTTTGCATAACCTTTTTTAAAAACTTACTTGAGAAAACTGATAAAAATATTTTTGTTTTGCACTGAATTAAAATTACAGACTTTAATACTCTTTCATTAAGACTTGGCACTGAAAGCTGTTTTGTTGACAGCGTGTTGAACACGATCTTGATAGTGACTGGACTAATCACTTGATGCTGTTTAATTTGGAAGCTTTTTGAGACAAATCCTTGTGAAGTGTCTGCATTTGTTAACTCAATCCACCCGCTCTCTTCTTGACTTGGCAGCAATTGCGATGGGTTTTGAAGAAGAGATGTGAGATTTCCCAACGCCATTTAGCCAGAGCCAGGATGGTGGCTCTGTGCATGGGTCTGTCACTGTCTTTCATCCCCTGCTTTGCACATTCAGGGTAGAGCTCACCTGCGGGACCCAAAGCGGTACCCAATGAGGTCTCTCACGGCTGCTGCTTGCAGCAGGGATGACAACCGGGGAAAGATGGTGTGAATGATTTTGAAAACTGGAAACATTTTTCAAAGTGGCTTCTGAAGCAAATTGTCAAGCCAGGAGCTTGAGGTTAAATGTGATCCTTTGGCTTCCTGGCGGGCGTGGGAACGGAGAGGCCATGGCAGCCAGACAAGTTTGGGTTTAGCGTCTTGGGTTGGGGTAGATGGGGCAGCTACTTGATGGGAAAAGCAGATGAAGGCATTGCCGAGGATGTGAGGATGTCAGTAGGGGTGGACCGGAGGCCAACAGCGCATATGGGCCACGTTGGGGAGGTGGTGATAGGGGTATGTGCGGATGTAAGCATGTTTCTGTTCCCCAGTGCACGTTGTTTGAGGTCTTTGTACTTCCTTATGCTTTAACTCTCCTTCTTCCCACATCACATAATTTGAGTGCAAATATGCTTATTATCATAAAAGAACTTTTTATTCTAACATTTCCTGGCTTTCTGGGGAAGGTTTCTCTGTTTATTTAAGAGGAATTCTGTGCCTTTAAGTCTGCATTTAAAATTTATACTCCATAGGAACTTTATTAATAAATGGGTATTCCTCTGAATTCTTTTTATGACCTCAAAAATGAAACTGCTAAATCATGGGCCTTTTTTATTTCAGCATATGTATGACTAATGGCCACAGGGACTGCGGTATCCCCAGTAGCATATCCAGCATGTTCTGTGGACATAGCTGCATCATAAAATCAAAAGTTTAACTACAGGGCAACCATATGCTGGACCAGCTTTTTTTGTGGTTGCCTTTTAGACCTTTTCAAACGCTTGAAATCTAGAGATGTTTCTTGAAATAAATCCTTTATCTTCCAACCATCGTGACAGATGGTAGAATTCACAAAGCTTTAAAAAGCCTAGGGAAAGTGCAGTGCCAAGTTGAGGCATAAGCACCTCTTGCTCCTTCTTTTGAGCCATTAGTAATTGCTGTTATGCTTATTGTACTGTAGCTGGGAAAAGAGGTGCTGTTAAACTGCTTTTATTCACCCTGGACTGCAGGCGTTCTGTGCTGTAATTTTCACTGGTCTTGCTTCTACTGGTTTTAATTATGTAGACTGTTAAGTTGTTTAAAGGAAAACGCTGCCTGGTGCACCAGTCTCCTGCGGACATGCCAGCTTTGGAGGTGAGACAGCGTGGATAGACCTCAGACTAATAAACCGGGTTGCGTGCCTGCTTTGGCGTACCATGTGTGGGAAAGGATGTGGAGGAGCATGGGGGTCTGGACAGGATGGCCGTGTCGGGAGAGGTGGTGGAAACAGGGTTTGCTCAGAAAGTGCTGGGAATTGCTCCCATCAGGATGCTGCTGCCTGGGATGATAAATTCTTCAGTTTTCATTTGAATGTCTCAGGCTTATTATAATGTAGCTGCTAATAAACCTTTTAAATTAACTGATTTTTTTCCTTATTTTTCTTTTTGAAAATTCCTTGAGTGGTTTTGGTAATGGATTCCTGTGCTGCACATGGGATGGTTTGATCTCTCTGTACTTTCTCCAGCTGGTGAATGGTCTTGCCCTGTGGCTGGCTCTGTATATGTGGAAGAGAAGTCGAGGAGGTTTTGGGATCCTGGGTACTGCTAGTGTAACACAGTCGTGTAAGAGTCTTCACGTACCTTCACCTGAAGATGCAAAACAGTTTGTGGATGTGGCAAATCATTAATGCTGCTGTGAAAATGGTACTGGCACTTTGTTCAAGTTAACAGCCTGTCACGCTGGGACACGATCTTTGATACTTGTGAGTGCTGCAGCCCTTTCAATTCCAGCACCGGTTCTTGAAAAGAGCCACTGCCCATTTAGTTTGGATTTTGGCTCTTTATCCAGGTGAGCAAGGCTTCATTTTTATTATTTGCAAGAAGGATAACTCCTCTTTCAGCAAGTTGCCAGTTGCACAAAACACCCCTTTAGGGAAACGTCGTTGCCACATGATTTCTAGGGAGCTTTTGAAATACTAGCTATTGCTTTTCAGCTGATGGGCTGTGACCGATTCACAAGCAATGGGGAAGGGAATGGATCATATGAAACGATGTCAGGGCACCGGGGAGTTCTGGTCTCTGGGTTGCTAATGAGATGAAAATGGGTTAGTATTAGTAGGGCTGTATTTTTTTTTTTTTTTTTTTTTTTTACTGATGAGT
>VFFE01007182.1:4152845-4233243 GCA_008921705.1 Burhinus oedicnemus
TGGGGGGGGGGGGGGGGGGAACCAAAAGATACTGGGAAAATGAAGAGGAAAAGCTGTGAAATGGAGTGTGCCAGAACATGTTTTTTGTATGTGTGTATCTGTGATGCAGTGAGTGGGTGATACAGGCAGGTGGTGAACAGAAGAGTGCCTGTAGGTTTTGGGGCAGCATCCGCTGCTGTATTTGAAGAAGTAGAACATAAAGATGTGCCTGTAGGTGCTACTGCTCAAAGGTTTCCCTAAATCTGAGAGGCCAAGGGAGTTGCCTCCCATTAACCTTACGGTGCTTTTGGTGCAGGTAAAACTGGCCGACTTGCTTTCCAGCTGCTTTCCACTTGTATGCTGATTTACATACATCCTATGCCAGCTTTCTCCTTTGCTTGCCCATTAAAAATAAATGGAGCCTTTCTTCTTGGAGTATCTTCTGCTCCAGGGTTTGGTTTTTTTGAAGCTCTTCGGAAGCCATTCCCCTTTTGGCGTTAGGTGTCAAGTGTTTCCAGTCAATGATAGAAACGCTTTCCAGTAAGAGCAAATGCCGAGTGTTTGGGGTTTGTTGGGGGTTGTCAGCGTTTCCAGCGCCTAGTCCTCGGGTATTTCTCGTGATTGCAGCTTTTGACATCTTAATTGTTGTGACTTTGAGCAACTGTGTCATTCTCCTTTAGGAGAACATTAGTAAGAAGTTTTAGAAAGGCCCAGATTACTTAAATGAAGGGACATCTGTAGTGAAAACCAGTTTTTACCGCATGAGCTGTTTTGGAGTTGTATAAGATGGGTTGTGTGAACACCAGCTGATGCGGCACATTAAGTGGAACCGTATTTATTCATCAAATAACTTGTTGTCCCTCCTGTTGACTTTCCCCTGCCAGCCAATACAATCTTTTCCGTTGGTCAATGTGTTTGTGAATGTTTGTGTCTTCTGGTTTCTTCTTGTTCTCAGTACTTTTTTTCCTTCTTTCCAACATAATTTTGATTAGCTTTTTGCTATCTTTTTTTGCTGCTTTGCCTGCTTCTGGCCTCTTTTGTTTCTTTCTGGCTGTGCTTCATTAAAACTTGCAAAATTCATTGCTGTCCTGTTGTCTTCACTAGTGAGAACTTGATGAACTTGGTGATGGTGGAAGTGTGATGGCATGGAAAAAAGTAGTGTGAATTTTATGTCTCTGTATTTTAGTTAACTTTATTCGGCAGTGTCCATGACTGGAGAGGGCTGAGACCTGTCTGTGAAGCTACTGAGGTCTGCTGAACATCACGGGTGTGTTTCTTTTCTGGCAGTGAGGCCTGTTTTGTCTCTGGGTATTTTGTGGTTGACTACAGAACTCTCTGAGCACTCCCCTTCCATCTTACAGCACTGCAAATGTTGCATAGAGAAAGAAAATGTCAACAACAAAATTAATGAGTTTTGGTCCAACCTAGATTGTGATCAACTGGGCACGAGGACTCTTCTTGTTTTGCACACTGGGTAGCATGCGTGGTGTCTCTTCCCTGCCCTTCCTGGGTTCGGCGTAATTGGGTATAGTCACACAGGAATTTTGTGGATTGTCTCTGGATTACTGCTCAGCATGTTTAGGTTTGCAAAAGTCACCTACAATCTGTTTGCTAGGTCAGGGACTCGTCACGTGGTCAGGTTATTGCATGGCAGCTGGTTTAGGAAAACGGATGACCTTGCATTAACTTGCTGATGTGATGTGCCTGAGCCTTGCGATCTGAAAGCCAGATCCCTATCTCCATGATGCTCTAGATGAACTGTGTTGCCATTTTATTTCATATATCTGTCTCTGAAATGTTGCACGTCTGGGGTATTGAGGCATATTTAACTGCTACTAGTAAATCTGCGACCACCGTAGCAGAGAGCCCTGCATGGGAGCTCTGTGGAGCGTCCTGCTGCTGCTGTTCCCCATCAGCCTCTCCTGTGAACTTACCAGAAGTACATTGGCAGAGTGAAAGCTATAGATGCTTTTTGTTACTTGAAGTATTTTCCTTATGAAATGCTGGCAAGTGTAGTGACATAAGTGGATCATTGAAATATTAATGAACAGATTTGTAAGGAAAGGGAATTCATGTCCTCTGGATCAAAGAAATTTGTTGTATATTAATTTGATGTATTTACAAGTTCAAATGCTTTCTAAATGTCTTGTGGTGCTGTTTCCGTTAGCAACGAATGTGAATGTTTTTAATAACCTTTTATTTGTAACAAAGCTGGCAGAAATGTTTTCTGTTTTGCTTCAGAGTTGGTGGCATTGCCTTCAAGCGGTCTCTGGCCTTGGAGGTTGAGTTAACCCCTTAGTATCTGATGGGATTGCACCAATGCCAGCCATGTAATATCTAGAAGCACTTGGCATAGACTGCAAGAAATCTGGTTTAGTTCTTGAGAGCCCAATATTTGACATGCAATTAAAAGGCTATGAGCTTTGCTAACCTTATAAATTTCTTTTGCAAGTGTGGCTGTTAAAGTCCAGTTTTATTAGCCACCTGTGCACGTTTTATTTTTTAAATAGGGACGTTGGCCCTGTAAATCTGACTTTTAAAAATTTAATGTATCAGATGTTATTGAAGTATCTTTACAACACTGTGCTGTTGTTGCAGCTGCAGCTTTGATAGCTTGTATTTGCAGCTACTGCAGATCTAATTTTGTATGTGAACTTGTGTGGGGGGCATGTATGCATACGCACAGAAATACGTTTTATGATATTCCCAGTGAAGCATCTGCAGGCGGAATTGGACAGGGCATGGTGTTAAGGGCAAGAAGCCATTCCCTGAGCTTCAGAAACTGTACACAAATCTAGAGGGCTGAAGCAGCCTTTAACCTTTCAACTGATCTGTTTTCAGACATCTCGTAGCCTTGGACAAAACAAAACCAAGCCTCCATGATGCTGCAGTCCCATTTATTGCAATGAAACTTCAACTGAGATGATCTTCAGAGAACGTAAGATGATTTGGTTTGGAAGGGACATCCAGGAAGGTCTCTAGTTCGACCTCCTGCTCAAAACAGGTCAGCCTTTGCGGTCAGGCTGGGTTTCTCAGGATTTTATCTTGAAAGCCTCCAAAGATGGAGGCTGCAGAATCTTTGGGCAACCTTTTTTTCCTTATACATCTAGTAAGAACTGCTTCTGATTTGTTTATGCTTGTTTTAAGTCCTCCTTCCACCATGCACCACTGCAAAGAGCCTGGCTCCATCTTCTTGATGACCTTCTCCTAGGGACTGAAGGTGGCTATCAGGTCACCCTGAGGCCTTCTCTAGGCTGCCCAAGCCCAGCTTCCCCAGGGCATGTGCTCCAGCTTGTGACCATGTTAGTGGTCTCCGCCTGACACATCTGGTTGATGCCATCCTTATCCCAGGGGAGCCCCAACTGGGCATACTCTTCCAGATGTGGTCTAACAAGCACTGAGAACCTTGGGATGTGGTGAACGAGCCCTTCTGGTGACTTTTCCACAGTCTGTATTGTGTAGCTACTTCCCCCAGCTCTGAGTCCCCAGCCAAAGGATGCTCGTAATTTTGTTATGCTTTTAGTTAGTATTTTCTCCGCTTTTGGTGGGTTCTCTTTGGGACTTCAACTAGCTTTGTGATGTTGCCCTTCTGGCAACGAGATGGCCCTAACAGCCTGTAAGCTGAGTAGTTTTTGGGTGTTCGGGGAATATGTGAATGTAGCTGTAGAAGACTCCCTGTGGTGCTGTGCATGTGAACCTTATGCGAGACAGATGCCCTGCTACATGCTGCTAGGGTGAAGCTCATGCGAAGTGCCAGGACCTGCCTGCCCCATCACTGTCAAGGATGAAGGACTTATGGTGAGAAAACGTTGGGAATTAGCTTGGTGACGGTGCTGGAAATCACACTTGCCCATCCCATGAGCTTTGTGTGCTGGGCCTCAGATGGGGAGATCCTTGCATGATATCACTGTCCTGGAATGCAAATTTACCCAATCCAGCGAGACTTGGATCAGCTCTCCCGCGAGCACAAACAATAAAAATTGGTCTCCTGCAGAGGGATGATGGGATTTATTGTGGGTGCACGTGGCCCAGGTCTGGCTCTTGCTTGCCTGTTTTATAGAAACCTCTAAAATGTGAGAGCAGTAAGTACCAGGTGTCCTGAGGCATTCAGTCTTAATTCTGAAACTTTCTGTGGGACTATGGCCAAGGACTGGACACCACACTGGAGGCAATCTCATAAGCGTTGTATTTATTATATGAAACTCAGCTAACTGCGTTCTGCATCATCTTCAGCTACTGTCCATGTATTATGTGGCACTTCACATTGTCTGCAAAGATCTGCTCCAACCTTAGAGTCTCTTTGAGGTATAAGTTTATGCTGTGCTTTTTTTTTTTTATATAAATAAAGGCATGACTAGTTTGCTGTTGAAGCTGATTCATTTTTTTGTCTGTCTTTTAACAGCATGTTAGCTCCTGGCTAATGTGCTTGTGGGGCGTTAATATCTAAGCTATGATTCCCCAGTTTGTTTCATATATGCTAAATGACTTTTTTTTGGGGTGCTTTTCTTCAGAACTACACATTTCGGGTGTCATGTCCTCTTCTCTTCCCGCACCAGTAATAAAACCCACTTGTGTGATGTCGTTTTAAAATACTAATAATTTCCTCTTAGTCAGCGACCTTATGTACTGAGCAACAATCAGGATGGGGAAAATTAGCTTTTCTGCCTTATAAACTCCTGTGAACAGTTATTGCTGATAGAAATGTTGACAGAGTCCCTTGCTTGGCGGTCTGCATGGTGCCACTGGAACGAAATATCAATAGTCTATGCATGGGTGGGACAGCTTGTATACAGCTGAGCCTTGCAGTCTTTATCACAAGCAAACAATTATTTGGAAACGTTGAGTGTTTTTTTTCATTCTTTTTTTCCAAGTATTTATTTGATTTTTCTCCCTTTTAAGCCAAATTCTTGTCATTTACTGCTTCCTGGACCCAATGATTTCTGATAGATTTAAAAAATAATAATAATAATAAAAAATCCTGTGTAGATTGAGCTGCTGAAATGCCTTCAAGGCATTGTTTATAGGTCTGTGTTCTTTCTTTGCTGAGAGAAAGTGAGTACTTTAATGTCTTCCATATTTCACAAATCTCTCCAGCTTGAATGCAAAGTGCTTGGGCATTTGAAGATACTTTTTGCTGCTCTTAGGGAGAGGCTGACGGAAATGTTGGCAGATGCGGCTGTGATTCTGCATCTTAAGGTAAGTGTAATGTGTCTGAAAGGTTCAAGATCAACACTGTTGGAAGCTGAAGACCTTAGAGCTGCAGAATGTGCTGTAGATGTTATGCTCTGGAAGGAGTGTTTTTTGGGGGAATGGGGGGTGACAAAGAACAAGCTTTGCAGCCTGGGCAGGCTTCAAGGAGACCAGCTATTTCTGAAGCCTTCGAAATGTGCTCTGGAACCAGAGGTTCCACTTCGCCTTATAAAGCTCTACTGCAGCATGCAGGTCACTGGTGACAGAAGGTTATAGCTGGAGCACTTCTATGGGCAAGTAGGAAACACATGCTATGATGGACCTGCCAGTAATGGTTTGTCAGTCCTCAGATTTGCCCTATGAACGGGGTCTTCTCAATCACCCCATTCTTGTATCTCTACAAGTCGTCTCTGTAGCTGAAGCTTGTGGCGTAATTCATGTTCCTGGCCACTTCTGTTTAATTTCCAAGTGAACAGTGGTTGAAGATGAATTGTTAACCTTCTCTGCAGAGCCTCAGAAGTGAAACCCTGTGGCTTATCAACTTTTTATAAGACCACCACTCCTATTATTTATTTAGCTGTCCTTCTACAGCCAACTGAAATGCTCTTTTGGAACAGAGAGCTTCTTAGCTGGTGTCTCTTTGTCCTTTCTCCTTCGCCATCCCCCTTGCCAGAGGCACCCATGGAGGCCAGTCCTTGAGGGACACATCAGCATACTTTTTGGTTGGGGGTGCTGATACTGCATTGACCTGGCAGGTTGCTCGTATACCTTCTCCCTGCCGCCAACCTCATGGAATATTTAGGCTTTGATCGTAGTCTTGTGTTGGGAAACAAATGATATACTGCTAATATTGACCTCCTAATAGCTTCTTTCTTTGTTCTTCCATTTATTGGATGCTGTATTAGTGTAATGTAGCGGCTATAGGCTGTTCTTACAGATGAAAAGATGAATCCAGTGTTTGCTTCCTTTTTGCATCTGTCTGGTTCTCTTTTTAATGACTTAAGTTGCCAGTGAGGTGAGATTTGGCTAGGAGAAAGCCTGTGCAGTGGCAGATGAGCTGCAGGTGTTTAACGGCACAGATTTTATATGAAGTGGAGGTAGCTGCTTATTGGCTCTAGAATAGTTTAATGTCTGATATTTACCATTGACAATTGACATTTTTGCTTCCTGTCCGACTTAATGATTCTTTATACACTGAGGGACAGAGGAAGAGTTGAAAGAGAAGTGGCAGGTGATAAATTCTATGTTTTTAATGATAACTTAAATATAGGCACACTGATTTTGCTGTTCCGGTTTTTTTTTTTTTTTTGCTTTAGGAAACCTGAAGAAGGATTCTTTATAAACTAAACGTGTTTAGTGTATGTAGGTTGGACTTTACAAGGGGAGTACACGCTCTGCTTCCAGGGGGGCACTGGTTTCTCTCCAGACCTTCCTGTGTCATCAGAGAGAAGCAGAAGATAATTCCATGGACAGAAACAAGTCCAACTTTGGTCAAGTTCCTTGATGGCCAGTAAATAAGAAGCGATTTCTTCAGTTGTTTTCAATTCTGCACATACTTGGAAAGGATGGATAGCCTCTCAGTGAACTGTTGTCTCCCACACTCTGCTGCTGTCTTGCTGTCTTGCCATGGACAAGTAGTTGACATTCAGAAGTTCAGAATGATGTCATGGTCCGATGTGCAGATGAGGAGTTGATGTGATTTCCATGTTCATATTGTCTCTGAAGGTCATGCTGACGCTCTGGTGATGGAGGCTATATAAGGATTTAAGTAAGAGTCTGTTGACAGTACTTATCTGTCAGAATTATGTAGTTGTTCTGTAGCTCCAAAATAATGAAGACAGTCTGTAAATTAAAATTATGTCTGTCACTTTCAATATTTGTATGCGAGTACATATTAACTCTTGGCGGAAAACTTTCTTTAATGCAGTTATTACATAAGAGTTGATCTAAGGATTCTCGTGTGGATTCAGGTTCTTTCTCCATAGTGTGTTTCTTTGCAAGGCATGGTTGTGGTATATGCAATACATGTATTGCCACTAAAAGTCCAGAAATGATACAAATGAGAAGTATTCAATTTTTTTAACAGTCTTTAGACTTGAATCTAAATGCTGGCATTTTTTTCAAGTTCAGGGAACTTCCATTCCACTAAAAAAAAAAAAAAATGTTTTTAACTGGTGGCCACTTTACGGTATAACAGAATGAAAAATCTGGGGAAAGGCAATGTGTAGGGGTATGTCTGGGACTGAGGCTGAATTGTATGAAATGTTGTAATAGCAGCTTTGGGAGAGGAGTTTGTGATAATCACCCTTTTTGAGTTTCAGATTTCTGGGTAATTTTGTGTAAATTTGACAGTTGTACGTACAAGTTCAGCCTTGTAACATCCAGTACCTGGGCAGGGGATGGGGGAGAGTAGAGACAGGAGAGGTGAGGAGTTCCACGGCTAATTTCCCATCTTGGCATCAGACCAGATCCTAAAGAAAAATCCCTTTGAACTGAAGAAATCCCTTTTTGACTAATTTGCCTTGAGCAGAAACATAAGGACCCTCTGGGATGGTGTGGCTCAGGGTTGTTCCACCCACTGAGGAGTCATCTCAGATTATTAACGCTCCTAGTCAAGAAACTTGGGATTTTCATTGGTCCTAATAACCCAGTAACGCTTCCTTTTTTTGCATTCTGGAAATCACCAGCTTGAAATCCTCTCATTAAGAAATTCCACCTGAACAAACCTGACATATACAGAAGTACAAGAGTTACCAAAGCTAGAGCAAAGGGAGCCCATCTGAGCTTGTGGTCTTGGTGTCAGGGATGGAGCCTGGGGTTGTTCTCACAGGAGGTGCTTTGACCTTGTTCCTGGGCTGAAAAACACTGATTTGACAGATGAGTTTTGCCCAAAAAACGTGTCTTCAGCAAAGCAAGTAAACAAGGTTTCCCTCACAGATGAGGACATGCTGCTCTAGGACTTCAAAGTATATGTAGAGTATTAACGAGGATCCGGTGAGAGCGCTGCTGTAAAAGCACATGGAGTGGGTTTTTCTTTGGAGTAATAATTAAATCTGCTAATCATACCCAATGCTTCAGACTTTCAGAGTCAGTTTTGTGCAGGTAGCCAGAAGGTGATTGCTGTTGACTTCTGATCCTGTAAAACCTTGATCAAACAGCTGGAAACAATTGAAAGAAAGTCCATGTTCTTTTGTTTAATGAGACAAAGCCTATTGTGTGCTGGAGCGGTGCATGAAGGATGGTTTCTGCTGTACTGTACTGAGGGACAAAGGGCCGAGTGCTTCATTTGAAAAATTACTTTTCCAGACAAAAGAAAAAAAACTGTTGAAACAAATGTGACGTGCGAGTTGAAATAGTTCTCTGGTATGCAGGGGATACAGCGTACGATGTTTCACTGACATCTGCGTCCAACGGGGAGTGCTTGAATAGGTATTGAAAGTGCATTTCTCTAAAGAAAGTACTTTGTAGTGTTGTTATGCCTGCTTGAAAGGTATGCTCTGGGTTCACGGATGCCAGAGTATCCTTTCTGAAGGATCAGAGTGAGCTATAATATGCTAAAAATTAGCAGCATGTTTCTCTCTCCTCTGAGTCAGGGAGCAGGGCAAATGCCAATCAGAGAGGCTTTCCATTTTTGGAACTCCTTAAAAAAAAGAATAGAAATAAAAATTAAAAAAAAAAAAAAGCACGCCTGCATCTCTGCCCCTTACTTGTTCTCTATCTGCTTGCACAAAGCTGCTTTGCTTGCAGGAGCATCGTGCTCATCCCGTTTTGCCCCATGCATGTCTGCAGGATTCACCTCTTCTCACATGCTAAATATTTTGCTACTTCTTCATGTCCCTCCCAAAGCTCTTGTTTTTACCATGGGTCCTTTCTAAATTGATCTTGTAGTTGTCAGTGTCCTTCTCTTGTCCTGTAGGTCATCCAGACCTACATGTGGGCATGGAGAGAGGATCACAGGGATATCTGGCCATCCTCTGGGTCACTCGGTGGGAGCCACTGTCCACCTGGAAGCTGGATAGCTCTATTACCAGGATGCCATTTCTCAGTGGTGACATGTATTTTGGCTGGGGCATAACACTGTGCGGTCACAACTGCGCATCTTCTGGAGTGGACAAAGTGAATACGGGTGTCTGGAGCCATCCATGTAGCCTTCTTCTGAGTTTGCTTGTAGCACTGAGGTGCCAATTTTTGGGCATGTAGACTCTGAGGTTTGGTGTGGTGTCATGTTTGATGACCTCCCCTAAGAAATACCTTTTGATCCCTGCTCGGCTATGGGAATCCGATACTTTGTAGGCTTGATTACAGTCACAACCATATGATGCTTTGATTCTAAGTGCATTTGAGGCTTAGAGTGTGAAAAATACAATTTCACCAGAAATTTTCATTTACAGTAAGATTTAACTGTAGGGGAAAAGGCTGTAATGAAATTGTGCTGTTGGGACTTTGCTATGGAAGGGGTTGCATAAAAGCAGAGCATGAGACTGCCACTGTGTATTATTAATTTGGTGTGTGCACGCTCTTGTTTTTGAAAGGCAGAGTTACACTTCCAGCATTTTTGCTGTCTTGCTCTGATTTTACTAGTCCTGGTGTTTGACAGGCTGATCTGAGGCTTTAGCTGTTGGAAACCACTTCAATGGGTCCTGTGAACTATAAAGATTATCTAAGTGGAGGCCCAAGGAACTCTCAAACTTGAGCAATCAATCCCTTATGTACTGTTTCACTGGAGATTGAGGGCTAAAGGCTTTCCTTGACTGACTTCTCAGACTGAACCAAACTATTTTTTTTTTCTTTTAAACCATTGTTCCTTTTAAGTTAAGGGCACAGTGAAGGGAACTGGGAATGGAAAGCCTTGAGACCTGAAGTTGGAGGCAAATACGGGCTTTGAATAAGAGGCATAATACATCTGATGAACTTTGACTGCCTTGCTGGTAGCTCTGGGTTTTACACCCATCTAATGGTAACTTTTTATTGTGGTTTCTCTTCCCCTCCTTGTGGTTCTGAGATGCCACCTCACTTCTCTGTTGTTTTCCCAGAGTCGTCAAGGAGCTTTGCTCTAACCTTGGCTCCCATCATTTTGGATATTGCAAAATGAGGGAGCAGCCACAGTAGATTGGGCCAGAGGTCTCTTAATTGCAGCTTCCACCAGTCATAAGCTTCCTATTAAGATAAGCTGCAGGAACTGTTGATATTTATGTTACAATAATGCATCTTATCGGCCAACTTGTTTGGAGCTGTTAACTGCAGAGACAGCATGGACTGCCAAGGGGAGGGGAGGTCTTGCTTGCTGTTAAACGCTTGCTGTGTACATGAGCAAGGAAGGCATGAAAACCAGGAGTGTATCTACTGGGGCAAGTGATCTGCTGAGTGCAAAACATGAATTTTGCGATAAAAGGGCTTTTGTGCCTCTGGGGTCACTTGCATGGCTGTTATATGTGATTCAGCCACATTTAGAGTCTCAGAAGGCTTAATTACAAGGGATTAATGGTGATGGGTATCCAAGGACAGACTTTAGAAGTGCTGTAGCTGAAGCAAAAGGCTGCAGATGCTGGAGAACCTGTGGGCAGGGATCTCTGCAATTACACTGCTGCAGCAGCTGGGGTTTGTCCTGCTTAGACACCAAAATCCATAAGCTGTGAGACTAAAATCCTTTAGAAACAGTCTCACCAGCTCTGATAGTCCCCAAATTTCTTGTTTATTTTGTTTTCATCCCCATTAATTTCATTAGAGACTGGTGCTTAATTTCTGAAGTAGGCGGGTTAATATCCCTTCCAGGTTTCCCTCGCTTTGGCATGTCTCTCCTCTGTGATCTCTATTGCTGTAACTCATCCTTTCTAGTTTTTTGAAAAGAGCAGAGGCCCACTGCTTTCCTGTTTAGATGGTGAAGATGAAAAAAAGCTTTATAGGATCTTTTTTATACAATGTCTCAAATTGGGGTTACTAATTGGTAAGGGGCAGCATTTTGTAGTGCCTGGGTAAATCTGTTCCAGGACCATGAGCAGACGTGTGTTTACATTAGTGTGTTAATTTCTTATATTTGAGGAGTTCTGATCCATGGAAAAACAAACTAATGAAAGGTGGTTTTTTTAATTCTTTTTTTTTTCCCCGGCTTTCTCTCTCTCTCTCTCTAAATTAGAAACATTCATTTTTGAAAATTTTTTTTTTCAAAGTTAAAGGCAAAATTATGGCATTTATTATCTTGAATTTCCATGACTAGTTAATTTTGACTGTATGTGGGTGGCTAAACAATCCTTCTGTTTCCGAAATCTTCCCGAGGAATTCTTTGTTACTGCAGTGAGACAGACGCCCAATGTGGAAAGTTGAAATGATCAACCTAAATCCTCTCCTGATGCTGGGCGCCGGGTCGGCTGCAAGGATGGCAGATAATCATTTACTTCAGGGATTTTTCATTTCCAGTGTGTTAATCCTCATCAGGACTACTCATCTGCTCACACTTCCAACTTTCTTGTGGAGGAAGGGGGAGACATGCTGGGGACACGGTTTCTGTAGGGTACAGAACTGCTTCTGCTTTACACAGAAGTTTTTGCGACTATAGAGAGCGTCTCTGCAGGTGTTGGTGGAGGAACCACCTGTAGGAATCTTCAGAGACACCTCCTGCCAACCCATGTAAAACTACTGTGAATTACTTTTGGCTGTATGTAACCAAAATTACTTACATTTTCCAGATTCATCTCTCTCCCTTGGTAATTTGTTTTAGCTTTTTATTCTGAACCCTTTTAGAATCCTAAGGAAACATCAGGGATTGCTTTGCATTTTGCCAGTTTGTAGTCCTCTCTGGAGCAGACCAGGTAATGGCTCAGTAGCGGGACAGCCTGCAGCTGCAGTGCAGTCAGGAGGCACAGTCCTGATGCTTTCCTCCCCCAGGGCAAAGGTTTGGAGGGAGGCAAGAGGTGAAGAAGTGTGAACTTCACCCCTGGATATCAGACAGCAACTGTAAAGTTGTGTTGGTTAAAACCAGGCTGGAGGATGGCATCCACTGGCCACCCAGGCAGCATCCTGATAGCGTGATCTGGATGAGGGCTTGAAGCACGCTGGAACCCGATTCGGAGGAAGCTTTGAGCCATTTAAATTTTTTATCCTTAAGTTAAGGGGGGGGGGGGCAGTGCAAATGACATCCTCTATTTGGGATTTCCTTCTGGCTAAAACAATGGCACCCAGGAAAGCTAGCTCTTCTGCCTTCTGCACGGTCCTTTTGAAAGCTGAGGCTTTTAGGAGTTTAACATTATGAATACCTTGGGCTCTGTGGCATATGCAGAACAAATGTGAATCAAACACAAAAATAATTCCTTCAAGAATTTTATTTATTGATGTGGTAGCGCAGTACTACACTGTTTACAATAGAGAGTTAAGTGGGATTTTGGGTTTGCTGGGAAGTTGACAGCTTGCGGTCCCGAGCAAAGTTTCTGCCTTTTGTGGGATGAAAGAATAAAAGCTATGTTCTTGAAATGGTTATTTATAAATGATTTGAAAGTTTGTTCCCTTTCCAGGCAGGGGAGAGCCTGCCAGGATTGCGGTTACTGCAATGGTGAAATTTTGGATGTGAAAAAAAATCACAGAAGTCTGTTTGCATTAGAATAACAAGATAAAGAACCTCGTGGAGGCTTGTGGGAGACTCAAATGAAATGCAGTTGTGAACAGATTTCTCTTGCTCCCTTTCTCACGGGTAAGACATTGGGGATCTTGAACTGAGTCTCTGAGCAGAGGAATCACTGGAAGAAGAGACAATTGGAGACGTGGAGTTCGGCCACAACTTTGGAAAGGGTATAGGCGATGCTGGTTGGAAACTGGAGCAGGGCAAGCCTGTGGAAATGGCCAGTCTGTTCTTTTTTGCTGCCATTGGGTTTTTTTGCAGGCACTGCAGTCCCAGCTCTGTGCCAGCCTGTGTGGTTTTCTCTCCCATCCCCTCCTTGGTCACCCAGTGTTTGCTTGCTGGCTTCCAGCCTGCTTGGCCGTGCTTGGAGGTGGTATGTGTGAATGTGCAGCACCAGCACTCGAGGGCCAGGCATGAAATTGTGCCCAAAAGAAGATAATAAACAAATAATGGATTCTTTTTTTTTTTTTTTTTTAATTCTGTGTCAGAGGCTTTTGGCATAGTGCCAATTTGGTGGATAAACAGGGCTGCTGGGCTGTGGTTGCTGCCTTCTCCATAAGACTAGGCGCAGGGAATAATGTGCACTGTAGGAAATCAGACGATGCTTCTCTCACATCCAGACCAGGTCCTCAATGCCTGATGTGTCCCCTTCCCCCCTCAGCCACAATAAACCTGATCCTGCTCTGGGATCAGTCAAGTTAACCCTGCTTTCTGCTTGTGATGAATAAATGAATAAAAGCCTGGGTTATCTATAAGAGTGTTGGCAGGGGATGACCCGTGATAACATGGATGTGTTTGGAGGTCTTTTCATGGGGTAAATGCTGCAGAAAAGGATTGAGTGGGTTGTGGGGCAGTTTATTGGCAGTAATTGGTTTTACAGAGGCGGAGTTTTGATTTTGTCTAGCTATTGAAGGAGTAGGTGGCTTCCTCCAGATGTTCATGCTGCAAGAGACAAATCTAAAGGTGAATTCCTTTTTGTGTTTAGTACATACCATGTGCTAATTCTTCAAGGTGCTGTGGTTTGCATTTGTAATGCTGACAGCAGAAGGCTGGATCCTGCAGAATGGGAATGCACTTGCTCTGTGGCAGAGATCCTCACTCAAGATAGCATGGAGAGCAGTGAGATCCCATAACCCTGGGCAGAGTTTTGGCCAGTGTTCAGAGTTTGTGGAAGGAGAGGTTGTCCAGGTGTTAGGACTTGGCAGAGAGGTCATGGTGTTGGATCACTGCCCTTGGTACTTTTTTATTCTGAAGTGTTGATAATTATGCCCTCTTAGAAGGTGGCATGATTATTTTTCTCATAGGTGGCTCTCAAAAGGCTCAATTGTGTTTCAACAACAATTTCTTGAAGTACATAAAGGCTTTTGCAGCTTGTATGTTAAAAATGAAAGCATATGTGCTTCTCAGTCCTCTGGCACACATTAGTCATCAATGGCATGTGGCCCCAGGAGATGACCTGGGATGCTGGCACTGGCTTGCAGTCTTCCACCTGTGGCTGGTACCAGTGGGCTGGCGTCTCATCAGTTCGGTGAGGTGAAGTGGGACACGTCTCCATTCCCCAGTGTTGCAGTGTAGGTGGTGTCACCCTTCCTGAAAGGTTCCTCCTCACTCTGCTCACATCTGCTTTCAGAGTGGGCAGATCCAGGTTTATTTCTGGTGCTGGTCAGGGTTTAGTAGGACACCAAAACTAACTGAAAAAGCAAGCTGCCAGCTCCAGCCCAGCTGGGCTGTTTATTTGCTATTGCTTTACTTTAGACTGTGTTTTTTGCCAGATCTATTTTGTTGCAAGCCTTGAGACTTGTATAAAATACACTGAAATGGGGAAAACCCTATGTGAAAAGAGGAGGAAAGGGTTTAGGTTTGGGTCCCGTGTGTGCCACTGCCCTCTCCTGGGGAGTGTTTTGCTGCTCAGCAGCATGCTGGACTCGCTTGGATCTCGCACAGATTGCTGCTGAACATTGGGTTATTTGACCAGAAGCCTGTTAGTGTGGTGTTTCCTATCTCTGAACTGCCTTGATCTCAGTGGGGAGCATGACCTGTGCCAAGAAGACTTCATGGTGGCAGGCGCAGTGGAGTAGCACTGGCATCTCCTCCCTTGCCCTACTTTACCCAGATATGGAACTGCCTGGTCCAGCGTGGTGTCCCCTAGCCTGGTCCCCCCAGGCTTGCTGGCTGTGCATCTGCAGCTTCGCCAGAATTAGGAGGCTTCTCTCCTCTGCTCCTTCCTCTTGGTGGGTGCAGAGTGGCTGTGCTGGTAGCAGTGCAGGCAGGGACGGAGGGCAGCTCATCAGCTCATGCTGGGGCTGGCAGCACCGTATGGGCGAGCCGGGCACTGCAAGAAGGGTTACAGGGCTCAGTAGTGCTTACTTGTGCTTCACTGTGATGGCATCCAACAACCTTGTGTGTATTTGGATGCTCACACTGTTGCCTTATGCCAGCATCACCCTTGGCTTGCCTGAACTGACACCGCTCATCACTAGAGTCCCCTCTCAGAGCAGGAGCCCCTCGTATCGTCGCTGCCATGTGTGTCTCTGAGGGGCATGATGAATGAGCAGTGAGGCGGGCAGCGCGACTTCCAAGTGGCATGGGTTTGTTTTAAGTTGTGCAAGAATGCAGTGGTGTCAGATGCCAACTATTTGTTTACTTCTTTTAAGATCTAACATAATGAGTTTGTTTACAAGGCTTCAGATAGACCAGAAGGAACCCATCTGATTATTTGGAGAACATAATCTCTTAAACCATTGCTTATACAACAGAATGACCTGGGTAGCTGTTGCACCTTGGGTTTGTGGTGTTTTTTTTTTTTTTTTTTTTTTTTAAAAAAACCCAAACCTTAGTCTTCCAGAATAATTGTATTGTCTCATCGTTTGTTGTTGATTCTCTGTTAAATTCTTGTGGATTGTTTTAAGTGTATAATTTGTGGCAATACTCTGTCTTGTGGTGGACCAAGTAAGGCATTAATAACGGTACGTGTATGGTCACTGAGGAGGTGAACAACCTGCAAAATGGGCTGGCAGTCTGAGCAAGGCTTGGAGAAAAGAGCCTTGTGCGGGTTCAAGGGCAAGAACAGCTGTGAACAAAGCTCCTTGTGTTTTCTTTTAAATGCTGAAGTGCATAACTGAATTAAAAAAAAAAAAACCTGTTGCCCATAACTTTGTCATTATATCCTTGGATAATGTATGAAAATAAGCCTAGCTACTGTTTGTACAGGAATATATATGGCATTTCTTATTTAAGAAATAAGGACACTAGGGATGTGCTGCTTGCAGTAGTTGTTTCTTTAGCTCCCACAATTTCTGATCACTACCTGACTGTGGCTTCAACAGAAGCTGTAAAAATCCTTATAGAAGTTAAGTATAGGATAATCCTTGTGAGTACTGGAAGGGTTTTGAGCCATGATGGTCTCCTGTCTGCTAAATTGTCTGTGTGCAGCTGGATTCTCCTGTCATCCACACCTACCTGAAATCCTTTTAAGTTCTTAGTTTTAGTTGATGCTATCTGCAATGTGTCAGTTGTTGCGTTTTTATTTTTTTTTTTTTAATGTCTTCTATTTGGAAAGAATCTGAAGCGTCTCAGATTAACAGAGAACTGTCCTTCAGTTTTGGGAACGGAGGAGTTATTTTATCTTCTACTGTGTTAACATCTGTGCCCATCCTGCACTAGGACTGGACTTTGTAGGATGCCTTGATCATCTCAATTCTTAAGATATCCAGGATCAAACATATCAAGTATTATTAGATTCATGGGACAAGATGGTACCCATCCTTTAGCGTCTTTTAGGGTCTTGTCTTATGCCTCTTACTGGCCTTCTGGAGCCAAGCAATGCTGCTTGCAGGGCCTCTACTACAGCTGCTGTCAGAGGGAGGCTTGGGCGCATGGAGGCAATACCTCTCCTCCTTCCTCCTGACCAGAGGTTGCCACTGTCCTCCTTGGGAGTGTGTTAGGACAGAGTTGTGGTGTGTGTGTCTTCATCTGCTCTTCACTGACCTTACCTTGTACAGGTGGATTGGAGTAGGTCGTCTCCAGACCTCAGTGGTCCTATCTGTGGTTTGCAGGAGAGTGTTATGGGCAGTTTGTCCCTCTGCCATTGGGCAATGAATGTGGTTAGACGGCATGGTACATGGTGGAGCGGGCTGGACTGCATGGGACGTTGTATGTGCGATCCAAGGGTGTGTTGTGATAGGGTTAGCAGCTGCTTGGTGTTGCATTCATGTAGACTTGGGATCCTACCACAGTGTCATTGCAGTCAGTTGCTGCTTTCTGAAGACAGTGCATGTATGGAGGAGGAGACTCCACCTCCAAACCCTGCTGACCCTGAGTCCAGAAAGTTAGGAGCCTTGAGTTGATCAGCATTTTGAAATACAGGTATTGTGAGACACTGAGACACTCTTGGCCATTGTTGACTTGCACTCTGTTTATCCCCTTCCCGTGGCTTTTAAAAATCTCATCATCCCACTAAATTGTCTGACCCTTTACTTCTCCTTTGTTCTGTTCTTATTTCAGGTCTCATGGGACAAAGCTGGAAAGCCAAACTTCTGACTTTTTATCATGTTACTTCACTGATTATTGTTTATTTCTCTTATTTTTTGTTTGTGAATGTTTTCCTATTGCAGCTGCCTCTTAAATACAGAAAGCTTCTTTAAGCCTTTAAATTCCTAATTGGTGGCAGGGTTGAGCTGCTATAAACTGTTGTTCTGGGGGAGCTGGCTGGTGTCCCAACGGCAGTGCAAAACTTGACTTCAGAAGAGTTGAAATTATGGAGAGAGAATTCCCTGGTATTTATGAAAAAAGAGCACTGTTTTTTTGGTTTTGCTTAGGTGATGTGAGAATAGAGACGAGTGTTCACCACTGGCTCCTGTACCGTTCCTGCTCTGAACTTTTAAGGTTATAAACCAGAAAATATTCCTAGAGTCTGGGAAAAAGTATTGTCTGGGTTATTGCAGTCTGTGCCGATTTGGGAGGGGTAGAGGTGGGTGGTGTGTGAAGGTGCCTGTTTCAAGAGCACTGTTGAAGATACTTCCATGAGGAACCAGCTGCTGACCTGAAGGATCAGGACAGCCCCTCTCCTGGGGAGTTTGATTTAGCTTCAGACAAAGCAACACATGGTGGGAAATGCTGAGGTGGAGAGGGAGGCAGCAGTAATGTTGCACTGGGTTAGCTACGCGGACACCGCTTGGCTGCTCCAAATTCTTTTTTAGGAGCTGATGTCTGTTTCTGTTTTTAATAATCGCTCCTATTGCATAACTTCAGATGTTTTCCTGTTTTGATGTCTATTAAAATTATAAATTGCAGAAAGCAACCTGGTGCAGCAGCTTGTGCACAGAGCACAAACCTACTTCCAATGTTCAGTTATGTAACTATACATATTTATAGGTAAAATAATTCAATCATTCTGGGCTTCTGTCTTCCCAACAGGATTTGCCAAGGAGAGGTGGCAGACAGGGGAATGAGGAGTTTGTATTTAGGAAGGGAAAGGTCAAGAAAAGACTGGAAAAAAGGCCAGAACAGAAGAAACCATGGCAGAGCAAAGTAAACTAAGAGAGCAGGAAGGTTGCCGTATGTTTTTAAGAAGCAGTTGCCAAACCCCAGTGTCTGTATCTCTCTTGGCGACCAACAAAGATATCTGTGTTATAAATGAAAAACATTTACGCTGTCAGTGTCTTGGAAAAGTGGGTCCAAGAAAGGTTTGTTACTGTACCTTATGTCTTGCATCCTACTGTTTCTGATGACTTTTAGTAGCTCAGACCTTTTACCTCTGGCTTGGAAAGCAACTTTTATCTCCTACTTTCCTGGGGATTTTAACCATCTTAATTCCTCTTTTTTCCCCATCTTTGCACTGGTTTCTTCTTGTATCTTATACCTTTAAAAATTCTTACTGCAACCTTGCGGCAAGAATTGAATTACTTGGCATCTAAATTATAACTTAGAACCTTCTTGGAGGGGGACCAGGCAGCTGTTAATATTTACTACAGACATGTCTGTAGCAAATATTACTTGCTGCAGAAATATCTGTAGCATTTTTTGTTACCACCTTTCATGATTAGACTTTTCACTGGAGCAGATGCACGATGCTTGCACGGTTTTCCTGCTGGCTCTGCAGTGGAGCTGTACCCTTTGGCAGAGGAAAGTGGTTTCCTAACGCCTCCAGCCACATCTACAAGACCACAGTCTCTGAGCATGTTTGTAGAGGATCTCCTCAGCTCAGGAGCTGCAGAAGTGGTGCAGAACCTCTTTAGAGTTTGGACCACAGGCTTGAAAATGGACTTGTATGAGCAGAGCACCACACAAGACAGTGAGACTACGAAGACCATCTTGGGAGACTGAGACCTGGCAACCTGGCATGGTGCTACAGGAGGAATATCCTACTGCTCTTTAGTTCCTAACCTGCAATATCCATGGCCTTGTAATCTTGCTGAGGGAGATTTGTGGCTTGAGCATTTATTGGGTACCTGGTGTATGGGTCGTGACAGCTGCAGGGGATTATATTGGAGGGACTTTAGAATTTTAAAACAGCTTTGAGAAAAATGTGTGGCCAGAGAAAAGGCCCTTGCGTCTTCCTGCAGCCTTGTTGCTCAGCATTTATCCTTTTTAGTGTTCCAAAAGGATAAAAAAAGAAGCTGCTCATTTAATTTCCTTCCTTTGAAGAGCCAAAAACAACAGTGTAAAACCACACACATGTCAGGAAAGAAGTCTTTTCAACCCCTTGCCCCCCTCTAGGAAAGATGTGATTGTTGACATTTTCCTTTGGGTTTCTGCTGTTAACCTAGCTAATCCTAAACAAGAGCAAAATTAGCAAATTAACCTCAGGACATGTTATACACATGTGTCTTACCATTGGGGAAATATAAGGCATTCTCTGCAGAAGTGCTATTTTTAAGAGCAGCGTGCGGAGTGACACAGCTGGGGAAAAGTTGCTCTTTGCTGGCTGTGGCAGGCAAGCTGGCAGTGATAAGCTGTCAGGAGGCACACAGCAAGTTTGCCTTCACGTGGTCCCAAGTGCTTTTCATGATTGGTTTTGCTTTTCCTATCCTCATGAGACCCTGTGTAGACCCTCCTTTGCGATTCCCTCTGTGGAAGTTCCCTTTCGAGTGTCCTTCCCATTGTTGGCAGCTTCACGGAGCCATGCAAGTGGAGCAGCAGAGGACAGGATGGATGAGCAGAACATGGAAGTGCAACCACAGGGGGTTGCTTGCTCACTTTGAGCATCACTGCTGGAAAGAAGTGGTGTTACCTTTACCTTTCCCCTTCTCTTTGTTCCCCTTGCGGTGTGCTGTTGTGGGTAAACCAAGTGAATTTGCCTGAAAAATGGACTTGGGGAGGAGGATCAGGTTCATCATGTGAACTTGCCTAGCTTTGGTGGGAGTGGAGGGGTCTCCACTGCTCTGGTTTGGTTCTGGTTCTTCTGATTTTAGCTGAGTTTCAAGCTACCACCCTCTGCGCAGGGTTTGTGGTCAAATCTGGGAATGTCCTTCTAGAAACCCGCACCTCTTTAAGAGCATTTCTACTCTTGGATTGTCTTCTGTTGATGCTGCAAGGTGATTTTTGGTTTTAAAACCAAGCCTGTCTTTGGAAATATTAAGACTTTTTTGGAACAAATGAATGCTGGCAAGCAATGTGACAGGACGTCTGTAGTGAAGTGCTGTGTACATCTAGGGACATTATATAGATGCTGGAACTCTTGATATATGGGTTACTTGCTTTTTGCTCTCTGTTTTCAGAGCTTAAAAATTATAGGGGAGGGGAAAAAAACAGCACATGACTATAGATATGCAAACAGGAGTAACTGAGCAGGAATAATTGCAGTAATTACTGAATGATGATAAGGCTCTGTTTTAATGCAGAATATTTTCTGAGATGTCTTACAGAAAAGGAAACCTTGTTAAGAGTCTTCTCTCACCTAGGTGTAACTAGGAACGTAGGACTGTATTAGCAACACTGGCTTCTACAGTGCTTAAGCCAAATTCTTTGCTTTTCTCCCAGTGAAATTAATTATATTTAATCTTGCAAATTTGAAGGCAAGAGTTGAGTCTGTGCTTAAGTTATGATTTCACTGTCACCAGGAGGCTTTTATAAGAAGTCTAAAATTTCCAACATTTCTTGCGGTGAGCAATGGTGTGGACCTTAAGCCATGATAAGTAGCGTGGTGCAGATGGTCTTTGAGAAGGCTGCTGTTGTCCAGTGTCTTAATGATTTTATTTAAAGCTTTCTAGTTTGCTGATGCCTCATTAGATCTGTGAACTGCTGCATCCATACCCTTGTGCCTTCAGAAGCGACACCACTGGCTTGCAGAAGTTGGAGAGCCCTGGTATAAGAGAAGAGATTTAAAAAAAAAAAAAATAAAAAAAAAAAAGTTAATCTCAGGTCAATTCAACCTTTGCAGAATTCACTTTTACAGAATAAATATCTGTAAATCCCCTCTGATTTCTGAAAAGGAGTCACCATTGTCCAAAAATCAAATGAATGTCTGAATCACACAGGATAAACTGGGAATAGTTCAGCTGAGTAAATAATGCTTCTCTATAAAATGGAGTGCAATAACATGCAGAGGATTGGAAAAACATGTCAGTGACCAAGAAAAATACTATCGCATCCATATTAATTTTTCATTTTCAGTTAGAAGAGAAACCGTAAGTCACTATTAAACTGTATTTCAAAACTTTATATTCTTTTTAATGCCTCAATACAGCAAACCGTGACTATTTAGGAAAGTGCTTCAGCATGCTTAAGTCACCTTTAGGGGAAATTAAGCACATGCTTAAAGTTGAGTTAGCTTCTAAGTGCATTGCCGATTCCGAGTTCCAACATCCCAAATTACCAAGGCTTGCTGGAAAATAGCTTAAATTTGGCATTAGATCGAAATTTTGTTTTAGAAAACAGTAAGACCAGAAGAAATATTTCCACTGTGTTCTTAAAATATGGAAGAATATTGTTTTATAGAGAACTTTTATTGCATTGTCTGCAGCCTGAGAAAATCCAGAACAGCAAAATCGCAAATAAGCAGTATTGATGTAGCTTGCTAGCAGTTGGATTTTTATAATTCTTCATGTCAGTCTAAGTGTAATATATGGAGTGCACACAGTGTGATTTTAAAAACAAGGTCCCTCACAGCTTTAAATAATTATTTGAAATTAAAAAAAAAATAAAAAATATCAAACTGGGTTTCTTCCATCTCGCTTATTCAGTCTTGTTTGCTGTCCCTGAGCTGGCAGCAGGGATTAGTGGTGCAGAGTGCGTTATGGAGAACGAAGCTCTTGCTCTGCTCCTTTTGCCCAAGATGAAAGTATTCAAGTTTCCCTAGTGGGTTTTTCTCACTTAAAAAAAAATGAAACAACTTCTCTGTAATAGGGATGTGTTTACAGGAACCCTGCATGGGAGACTCTGGGGCTCTAATTCGGGCTGTCAGAAGACGTGAAGTGTCAGTGCTTGCAATGGGGTTGGGAGTAGCGAGAGCCTGGAGGTTCTCTGGTTGAAAATTGGAACGTTACCGAACTGTTGAGAAGCTTTGAGGGGAAGGGGAAAGAGGAGAGGTTTTGGTATTTGGGGAGGGGAGCAAAGTGTTTAATGCATGGGATTGATGGTTCTTATTGTGCTGAGCTCCCTAGCAGGAGCCCGCTGGCAGTGTTGGGGGGCAGAGGCAGATCCTCTGGATGCTGGCAGCAGGAGACTCGCCTGCTGCCCTGAAATTCCCTCTGGGTTTTTCCTACCTCGCTGGTGGCTGACAGCCCGAGTCTCCATGCTGCCAAGATGTGTCTGGAGGGAAAGTTCAAACTGTTGATTTCCATCTGGTTCAGGAGTGGGGGTCTGGGAACTGGGGGCTGGACTGCTGACGGGGCTGGTAATGAGATCTGGGGTCATAGGTCTTGCTCCTGCCTTTCCGATGGGCTTGTTGAGGGGGGTTTCTATCAAGACAGCATGCTGGATCATCCAGGGGGAATGGCCCCATCTGGTACACACAGCTCTTAAGCAGTAAGAATCTTATTTTTTGAAGCAGTTGTCAGGTCTTAGTGTTGCCTCTGCTTTTGACTGGGGATAATGGAGGAAAATCTTCTGCAGGGCGTATAGATAAAATCAGGGCTGCTTCTGGTTCCTCTGCATCGAGTGTGGCACACGGGATCAATCCTCGTGCAGCCGGAGCACATGCACACAGATGCTTCTCGGGGCTGTGTGCCGTGGGAGAAAGCATCTCTTCAGATTGCACTTAAAGGAGCATCTTTATGTATTTATGGTGCCACACACAGACCAGCGAAGAGCCTTTTCCAGGCAGTGCTGAGGGCTTGGTTGTCTGCAGCTGTCTTAGAAATAAGTATTGCTGTCTCTTAATCTTTGTTGTATGGAAATACACAAGCTGAAATACCAAGTTCATCATACCAAACCCAAATGTCAGGGTTTTACTCACTGTTCCCACAGTCTCTGCTGCCTCTGGCTATGAAGTGATGAGCGAGACAGTAGCCTTGCTGTGAAAGAGCAGCAAGGTGTTCAGCAGATTTTTGGCTCTCTGCTTAGTTCTAGGCTGCTTAGCTGCCTTTTTTAGTGAAAAGGTTTGTGGGTTTTATTATGCTCCCCCCCCTGCTGTTAGTCCATTCCAGGCATTTGTCTAAACTCAATTTGACGTTACTCCCACCAGCAAATGTTACTGCATTCCCTATCGCTCAGGAACTTGGTATTTAGCAGTGACGGACACGTCTCTCTTGCTCTTTACCCAGACGGCATGTAGGCAGCCACGTCCTCTCCTTCCCTTCTGTGTGACAACTGCCAAGGAGCAGTAGACAAGCTTCCCACCCTGTAAGATGAAGTATCCTCTGAAACCTCAGGCACCTATGTTTTGCCAACAGAAGTGATAATAGGTACAGCAGGGTGAGCTCCTTAACTAAAAGAAAAGCCCTGACCTAGGAGCTCTCTCCCTGAAACATTTTTCTTGTGGGAAGCTTGGACAGATAGGCTTTCTTCCTGAAGACTTCAGGAGAGCTTTGCATAGCCTGAGTTTATCTGCAAACTTCCCAGTTATAGACAGGCAATCTAAAAAAGACCAATCTAAAAAAGACCGGAGGTAGTCGGTCGGTTAGAGATGGCTCGAAGCATGGTGGGACGCAACCCTTTGCAGCAGGGAGCCTGTGTGGGGGCAAGATGCTGAGCAGAGGGCTACAGTTGCGCTTTGGTGCATCTCTGATTTTGCAGCTCTTGTTGGTTTTTAACTCCTGTTGGTTTTTAATGTGGCTGCAAACGGACTTGGGCAAAATGAAGTCAACAAGCTCTGAGAGCATATTCATTTGTGTATGCTGTGAAAGTGCTTTGCTGCTCTGCCATTTGTGCTTTCTGCAGGGTTCTGGAGCTGTAGCTTGCTCTCATGTGAAGCAGCTTCTGGGAATGCAGAGATATGAAAGCTGCCATCCAACATCTACATCAGATTGCAATAAATTTTTATTCCTCCTCCTATTTCTCACTTCTGAAGTTGGGAACAAAAACAACTTCGTATAAATTATGTTCCTAAAGGAGATTTAACTTCCTTCTTTGCTATTTATAGATGGCTCTTTCTTCATGCATATGGATAGCAGCTTTATTTTCTCATCTTCAGTAGCTTCTGTTTGATCTTATGGGTGCTCCTTGTGCATCTTCAAGGAACATGACTGAATAATTTATCTGTTCAAGACTCTGAACAGAAAATTTAAAATAATTTCTGGAGTACCTTAGATTCATGTGTGTATGAGGCTTCAGAAGTTCAGAGTCTGTGTGGAAGACTAGTGCTACCTGGTTTTGTCATTGCCTTCAAAGGATATTAAAAACTAGAAGGCTGATTGTGGAAGGGTAAGAGTAATCCTAGTAATACTGGAGCCAGTTGGGAATGTTGGCTTTTGACCTTAAAGTATGTTTCTCTGTGCTACAGTTTGAAACCAGTTTAGATATTCCTAGTATCACTGTGTTTCCTCCTTGTATCCATCGGTACTGCTTGAGATTTTGTCAGACTTTGTTTTTTCAGCTAATCGAACAAAATCCAACCGAATTTCGTTTGCATCTTCACAGCTGTAGTAACATAGGCTGAGTGACCTCACTGCTAGACACCAGTTCAGAAGAGCAGCAGAGTCATTCAGGGCTTAGCTTGATCCAGAATAAGATGCCATGGGCTGACAAGATAGCATTTGTTGGCTTTGAACAGAAGCATGCATTCATTTTGGGTAACTCTTGTCCTGCTTGTGACTAATGTAATGGCATTTTGGTATTTGCGTACAAGAAGGAGTTAGGCTGCCCAGGGGAAAACTCCTCTCCTGCAATGAATGAAACTACAGTCCTTATTTACCTGATATTTGCCCTTTGCTGCTTCTGTCCCAGGGTAAGTCAGGTGTGTTCTTGCTATAGACTGAGTGTCTTTGCAGCACAGTTGAGGTGAGATGAATTCAAAACTCATCTTGCAGAAGAAATAACCTCTCCCAGGGACCAGGGGAAGGAATCAGCCTTGTTGGCCATTTGATCTTTTTGCTGACATCTACAAGTGTGGAACCGCTTGGATCCCTTCCTAGAGTGTAGCTATGTGTCCAGCCAAAGGGTCGAGCCCGCAATACTCCATTAGCGTGTTCAAGAAGGTTTGTGAAATGCTTTCCTACCCAGTAACTGTTATTATCACCTCTCGGGCATTAAAACTTCCTCATGCTTCTTGGTTTTACCCAGAGTGAACTCTTGCAGGAGGGATTGGTTTGCTTCCCATGTTAGGGGAGGTCTCCTGATGATTTCTGTGTCAATGCAGAGGTGGTTTTATGATTGAAAGCTTTTCTAGTTTTTGGGGGTTTTTTTTGTTTGTTTTGTTTGGTTTTTTTTTTTTTTAAAGAAGACACATACTTCTGTCAGCAGTTGTAGCATCAGCTTTCAGAGTGTATTTGGGAAATAGTTTTTCCTTTGTTAAAATGTCATCAGAACCTGGTCCTTGGGAACACTGACAGGCTCAGAGCAAGGAAGCCGCATCTCTGATGCCATCCAGCACAGCCCTGCGTGTTCATCTCTTCAGTGTGTGCACATAAATTGATATAAAATTGTGCCAAGTATGATACCTTTTTTAGCAGAAGCCTTAGCTATATCTTACTGCCTAGGGGAAAATGCTTGCCCTGGAGTATATTGCTTTGGACTTCTGCATTTAAGGAAAGATTCTGCGTTGCCCAGTAACACAGTGAAAAAGCTTGAAATTTTCAGATGAGACCCCTGATGGAGAAGGCTGTTCTTGCGTAGATCAGAAATGATCCCAAGAGGTTTGATTTCTTTCATTAAGAGGATTCCCTAGTTGTGTGGTGCAGTAGGTTGTTACGGTTTTTCGTCTGTGTGTCTAATATGAACACTGTGCTTGGAAGTAGATATTCTATAGTTCAGTCAAAGGGAGCTGTGTTAGTTCTTTCCCTGTCAGTGATGTATGAGTTTGATTTGGTCTTCAGGCTGCTGGCAGGATGAGGTGACAGTGCTCTGACTTCATTAACAAAGGCTATGCTCTTAGAGGTGAGAGCTGTGCTTTGTTGAGGAGCCCCTGCACGTGGAGATATGGGGATCTTTGGGAGGTTGAAATGTGTCCTTCTAATGTGGTTCTCTGTGAACTCATTTGCTTTTGTAATTTTTTCAATTTTCATAGTTCCTTCAAGATAGACTATATCTCTGAGAAGGGGAATAAAAAGTTGGATGGTTTGAGCTAAAATTGAAACATTTTGCAGAGCCTAATTAAACAAAGTAATGAAAATTACGTAAAACCCTGTCCCAGGCCTTCAAAAAACTTCCTAAATACCAGCTTCACTTGAGATCCGTGCCTAATCACCCTTGAAAGAAGCAGGGAGCAATGGGTGTTGAAAGGCAGCGGCTCGAGCTTCGCGAGGGAACCCAGCAACCACAAGTGTTGAAATTTGCACAGAACACGAGGAGCGCTTTGATCAAAACACAGCCCAGATTTCCACAGCTTGGGACTCGACCAAGAGTGCTAAGCTAGCAACAGTGAAAGAAGGTTTTGGAGAGACTTCAGAGGTTACAATGGCAGTGTCGCAGCCTGTAATCTCAATAGAAAAACTGGCTCGATGTAATTAACAACACAGCAATGTAATCCATGTCAGGACAATCCCTTCCCTCTCCTCCGGAGAACCTCTGGGCTCTTTGGGTCCTTTAGTTTCTTCCAAACTGGGTCATATGTTGAACACAGGAGAAGAAGAGGTTGAGATGCAGCCAGGGGAACGTGGAAAGGATTTTGGCATGAGCTTTCCAGATGGAAGATCTTGATGAACCCCTTGTTTGCTCTATGAAGGACGATGTGGAAATGGAGCTGCAGAACTTAGACAGATAAATGTGATTTTAAGTGTCCTGTGCTTTTTTTGAGGCAGGCTTGGGACAGTGCTCAAAATTTGTTACAGTTTGGAGAGAGCTGAAAAAGCAAGTAATAACATATTTTGTAGCTGCACCAATGGTTGATTTGGTTAATTGATAGAAGTGGGTATGTAAATATGATGATCCAGTCTTGGTTATAGTTTGCCAGGCTCTTTAGTTAAGGTAGTGTGGCTTTTTGAGGAGTAATGACATTTATCCCTGTTAGGTAATCTACAAGACTTCTGAACTGTCAGCAAGTCTTTCTGGGCTCTGAGGCCCTTTGACCGGCTGTTACCTTTACAATTAATATTAATTAATATAATGTTTAAGTGGACTGTAAGTAGGATTAGCAGTGGATGAACACTGGAAAAATGAGGGGTGGCTAAAGAAATACCTGAGGCTGGGGCACGGCACGTGAAGGTAGGGAAGCAGCTGGGATTGGGCTACGCCATGGGGAGAGAACCGCTGTACTGAAGCTGAAGTTGATAGTAGGAGGAGAGCAGCCACCAGCTGAGCATCTTTAAGATGTGACTGCAGCAGTTGGCTGCAAATGGGGACAGTCCTTGAGCAGAGCTTTAGGTGAGCCTTTTTCTCCCGGTGGCTCTGTGCAGTTGTGTGACTATGAAATGCCTTTGCATCCTCAGGTGAGAAATGAGTGAACTTTGCTGATATCAATATAAGTGAAGTGGATGTGTGGGGTAGTGACTTGTCCTGGTTCTGGCAGAGATAGGGTTAATTTTCACAAGTTGCTGGGATGGGACACAGCTGGGTTGGCTGGCCAAAACTAGCCAAACCAAACTAGCCAAATGGGTATTCAGTACCCTGTGATGCCATGCTCAGTATATAGCCAGGGAGCTGGCTGGGGGAGGGGGCAGAAATCCTTGCTTGGGAATGGGCTGGGGTTCAGGTTCTGGTCTGTGAGCAGTGGTACATTAATTGTATTTTGTATGTTCCTCTGTCAGTATTACTGTTGTTTTCCTCTTTCCTTTTCTGTTCTGTTAAACTGCCTTTATCTCAACCCACAAGTTCTGCCTTTTTCTTCCAATTCTCCCCCTGTCCTGCTGCTGCGGGAGGGGGGAGAGAGCGAAAAGACCGTGTGGTTCTTTGTTGCCAGCTGGGGTTAAGCCACAGCAGTCCTTTTTGGCACCCAACGTGGGGCATGAAGGGTTGAGGTAACAACAGAATCTGACCAGAGTGTGTTAAAACAAATTCGTTATATGCATTTGTTATACTAATTAAATAATCATTGGTCACAATGTTGCTTTGTTTATTCGCATGGCTCTGTTATGTAAATTCTTATATGCTCTGTGTACTCATCACGATGTTGTTTATCGCCTCTGGAAGAGGGATCAGGATTATCATTTTTCTGTCCTGTGTAATGTCAATTTATGATATAACATCACTGTTCAGGTGGTTATGTTGAGGTGTTTATGTAGCATTGCTGTCCTGCCTGTACCTTGGGCTCCATCTCTCAGAATTTATTAATAATCACACCCAATCTATGGGGGAAACAGGGAGAGGGATACTTTCCCCAGCTCTTTTGCCTCCCTTTTCTCCTTTGGGCCAGGTACAACAGCTTTTGAGAATTTTGAATGTCCTTGGGATGTTCAAACCAGCATGGTCCTGTTGCTATGTGTCCTGAATGTGTTTCAGGTCTTGTTTAGGGTTAAACATCTATTTAAGAATACCATCCAGAGATCTGCCCCGAGGCTGGGTAGGCACAGGTGGCATGGTATGCAGGAGAATGTCAGCAGGTATCTAGAGAACTTCTCACCTCCAGTGGTTTGGGACTTCACCCCTGAAAAATTACAGGACCCTGATGAAGTGATAGAATATTTGACAGGAAGATGCTTTGGCTATTCCAGAGAGGCACAACTTAGTGCACTGTGCTGGGCCCTGGCCAGTATCTACCAAACACTGCTTGATATTATGCAGCACCCTCAGGGGAAAGAGGGAAACCAGACTGACAGGCACCAAAGCTACTCCAACCCCTGTGACAGGCACTATGGCTACTCCAACCCCTGCGACAGGTGCTGCAGCTGAACCAGAAAACCAGCCTGTGCTGGTATTAGCCGCCCCTATATAAAAGAAGACATACATGAAGAAATCGGTTCGCTTGGTAAGGGATGACAGTGAACCAAGGCCATCACAAGGACAGGAGGAAGAGGCAGAAACAGAGATAATCACCTGATCCCTGTCCCTGAATGAGCTGCGAAATACGCTAAAAGATTTCAGATATCTGGGTAAGCACACTGTCACCTGGCTGCTCCGATGATGCTGAGATAATGGGGCCATTAGCTTGGAATTGGAGGGTAGGGAAGCCAAGCAGCTGGGATCCCTGTCTAGGGAAGGGGATTGGGAAAAAGACACAAGCCCTCAGCCTCTGGAGGCAACTCCTGTCAGGTGTGAGGGAAAGGTACCCTTTCAGTGAAGGTGTTGTATGTCATCCAAGCAAGTGGACCAATATGGAGAAAGGTATCCAGTACCTGAGGGAATTAGCCATGTGGGAGATGATTTATTATGACCTTGACAATGCACAGTTACCCACAAATCCTGATGAAATCCAATAAACATGGCATATGTGGTGGAAGTTTGTATGGAGCGCACCATCGTTGTATACCATCTCACTGGCAGTGATGGAATGGAAGGGCAAAGAGGGACCAACAGTGGATGATGTGGCTGGTCGACTCCGGTGATATGAAGAAAGTCTCTCTTCCTCCCTCCTCTTGGCTATGGAGAAACTGTCCCAGAAGGTCTGGCAACTGGAAGAGAATATGTCCTACTCCCCACCTGTACAGGCCAGTATCTCAGCTATTTGTATCAGTAGTTTCTCTACTCAAGAGAGGAGATATAGACGGCACACACCACAAGGCACCCTGTGGTTTTACCTGCATTACCACAGAGAGAACACAAGGAAGTGGGATGGACCAGCCTATCTCAATCCTACAGGCATGGGTACATGAGTTGCAAGGAAGAACAATCACAAAAGGAGATTGCTTCAGGAAAAGTGCCACCCCAGTTTCCAGCTGGAAGTTCCCCAGACAGAGTAGAAGGCCTGATTTTACTTCAGATCCTCTTGAAGGGGCTTCTAAGTCATTTTTGCGAGAAGTAACGGATACTATGACCAGAATTAGAGGGGCCCTGCCTCCAGCCAGGTGGGGGAAAGGGACAGCTGGGTTTACTGGGCTGTGTGGATTTGATGGCCTGGCATATCAGACCCACAGGAATATAAGGCTCTAGTAGACACCAGTGCACAGTGTACCCTAATACCATCAAGCTATAAAGGGGCAGAACCTGTTTGTATTTCTGGATTGACAGGTATCCCAACAGTTGACTCAATTGGAAGCTGAAGTGACCCTAACTGGGAATGAGTGGCAAAAACACCCCATTGTGACTGGTCCAGAGCACCCTTGGCATAGACTGCCTCAGGAGAGGGTATTTCAAGGACCCAGAAGGCTACTGGTGGGCTTTTGGCATAGCCACCCTGGAGATGGAGGAAATTAAACAGCTGTCTACCTTGCCTAGTCTCTCAGAGGACCCTCTTTTCGTGGGGCTGCTGAAGGTCGAAGAACAAAAGGTGCCAATTGCTACCACAATGGTGCATCAGCGGCAGTATCGCACCAACCAAGACTCCCTGATTCCCATCCATAAGCTTATTTGTCAATTAGAAACTCATGGAGTGGCCAGCAAGACTTTTTCACCTTTTAATAATCCCATATGACCAGTGCAAAAATCTAATGGAGAATGGAGGCTAACAGTGGACTGTTGTGGCCTGAATGAAGTCATGCTACGACTGAGCGCTGCCATGCCAGACATGCTGGAACTTCAGTATGAATTGGAGTCAAAGGCAGCTAAGTGGTATGCCACAATTAATATTGCTAATGTGTTTTTCTCAACCCCTTTGGCAGCAGAGTGCAGGCCACAGTTTGCTTGCGCTTGGAAGGGCATCCAGTACACTTGGAATCGGCTGCCCCAGGGGTGGAAACACAGCCCTACCATTTGCCATGGATTGATCCAAACTGTACTGGAACACGGTGAAGCTCTGGAACACCGGCAATACACTGACAACATATCATATGGGGCAGCACAGCAGAAATTTTTTTTTGAGAAAGGGAATAAAATAGTTTGAAACCTTCTGAAAGCCGGTTTTGCCATAAAATAAAGTAAGGTCAAGGGACCTGCACAGCAGATCCAATTTTTAGGAATAAAATGGCAAGATGGATGCTGTCAGATCCCAATGGATGTGATCAACAAAACAGCAACTATGCCTCCACCAACTAGTAAAAAGGAAACACGAGCTTCCTAAGGTGTTGCAGGTTTTTGGAGGATGCATATTACAGATTATAGTCTGATTGTAAGTCCTCTATATCAAGTGACTTGGAAGAAGAATGATTTTAAATGGGACCCTGAGCAATGACAAACCTTTGAACAAGTTAAACAGGAAATAGTTCATGCAGTAGCCCTGGGTCCAGCCAGGACAAGATGTTAAAAATGTGCTCTACACTGCAGCCGGGAAGAATGGCCCTATCTGGAGCCTCTAGCAGAAAGCACCAGGGGAGACTTGAGGTCGACCCGTAGGGTTTTGGAGTTGGGGATACAGAAGATCTGAAGCCCACTATGCTCCAACTGAAGAAGAGATATTGGCAGCCTATGAAGGGGTTCGAGCTGCTTTGGAAGTAGTTGGTACGGAAGTACAGCTCCTCTTAGCACCTTGACTGCTGGTGCTGAGCTGATGTTCAAAGAAAGGGTCCCTACCACACATCATGCAACTGACACTACGTGGGGTAACTGGATTGCACTGATCACACAACGAACTTGAATGGGAAACCCCAGTCGTCCGGGAATTCTGGAAGTAATCATGGACTGGCCAGAAGGCAAAGATTGTGGAATATCACCAGAGGAGGAGGTGAAACACACGGAAGAGGCCCCACCATATAATAAGCTACCAGAAAATGAGAAGAAATATGCTCTGTTCACTGATGGATCCTGTCAGATTATGGGCAAGCATGGAAAGTGAAAGGCTGCTGTGTGGAGTCCTACAGGATGAGTTGCAGAAGCAGCTGAAGGACAAGGTGAATCGAGCCAGTTTGCAGAGGTGAAAGCCATCCAGCTGGCTTTAGATGTTGCTGAACGAGAAAAATGGCCAGTACTTTATACTGATTCATGGATGGTGGCAAATGCTCTGTGGGGGTGGTTACAGCAGTGGAAGCAGAGCAACTGGCAATGCAGAGGCAAACCCATCTGGGCTGTCTCATTGTGACGAGGTATTGCTGCCCGAACAGAGAACGTGGTTGTGAAAGTACGTCATGTAGATGCCCATCTACCCAAGAGTCAGGCCACTGAGGAGCATCAAAACAACCAGCAGGTGGACTAGGCTGCTAAGATTGAAGTGGCTTAGGTGGATCTGGACTGGCAACATATGGGTGATTTATTCATAGTTCGATGGGCTCATGACACCTCAGGCCATCAAGGAAGATATGGAACATATAGATGGACTGGTGACCAAGGGGTGGACTTGACCATGGACACTATCGCACAAGTTATCCATGAATGTGAAACATGCACTGCAATCAAGCAAGCCAAGTGGTTAAAGCCTCTTTGGTATGGAGGATGATGGCTGAAATATAAACAGCCTGGCAGGTTGATTATATCACGTTCCCACAAACCCACCAAGGCAAACGCCATGTGCTCACAATGGTAGAAGCAACTACCGGATGGCTGGAAACACACCCTGTGCCCCCTGCCATCACCTGGTACACAATGTATACCTCATGGGGATATGATTTTGGGTGAGAAAAGCCAATAAATCAAATTGTATGATGTTAATTATTAAATAACCCCGGCACTGTATGTCATCATTATTATAATTGCTATATGCTATATCAATGGTCCTACAGTAAGAACCACCCAAACTAGTGACAGATGGACTTTGATGAAACTGGGTAAAGTGCAGCAGTGATGGGATCAGAACTGACTTCAGCAACTGGTGTCCAGCAACTTCCTCAAGATCAGCATCTCCATGGACATGGGCCGCACCAGATATACCAGCTGAGAGCTCCGAATACAGCATGCAATGGTCCAGCACCACATACCTCCTGCCCTGAGAGACTGTTCTAACAGATGGAGCCCAAGGTCATGAATTAAATGAACTCAATAGACATTTTAGAGGGATGACCCATAGACCAAGGGAATGATATCTCTATGTATATATGTACCAAAGACAGGGAAAAGTGCTGGTTGGAAAGTGTGGGTATGATGTAGATGGTATAGAATTAAGGGGTGGATAATGTCCTGGTTCCAGCAGGGATGGGGTTAATTTCCACAAAGAGCTGGGATCAGACACTGCTGGGTTGACTGACCAAAACTAGCCAAACCAAACTAGCCAAATGGGTATTCAGTACCCTGTGATGCCATGCTCAATATATAGCCAGGGAGCTGGGCAGGGGAGGGGACAAAAATTCCTGCTTGGGAATGGACGGGGCTTCGAGTTCTTGTCGGTACATTATTTTGTATATTTTTCTGTCAGTATTACTGTTGTTTTCCTCTTTCCTTTTCTGTTCTGTTAAACTGCCTTTATCTTAACCCACGAATTTTGCCTTTTTCTTCCGATTCTCCCCCTGTCCTGCTGCTGGAGGAGGGGGGAGTGAGCAAAAAGACCGTGTGGTTCTTTGTTGCTGGCTGGGGCTAAACCATGACATGACTCCAGCACCAAATGCTTTGCTTGAGTTGGTGGTGGCATAGTTCTTTCCCCCCTCAATGTTTTAACTGTTATGAGGGTGTAAAAAGCCACGCTTATAATTGGCCTTCACATTTCTGAAGCACATACTCAGGTTTTTAGACTCTGAAATGTTAATGTTTAGCATTTTACAGACAGACTTGGGTCTAGCGGTCATGCTGTACCCACTGGTTCAAGGGAAGCATATACTGTGCAACCAGTAAATTATCCACGTGAGCTTTCTATGCAGCTGTAGAGAGGAACATTTAATTAATACTGAAGCAATTATCTTGACAAGTAAGTCAAACTCACAACAATAACATTTTCCCAGTTACTGTGTGGTAGCCAGATGGTAATGCAGATTGTTTTTAAGGGCTTGGCTTGCCACTCGTGAGGTTACTGGCAGGTAATCAGGATATTTTTCCCATTTGGAGTTTTGGATTTCAGTGTTCTGGGAATTAGGCCCACAGGGATGTCCAGTAGATGTTTCAGTATGAATAGAAGACTTTTTTATTCTTGCTAGGAAATATTTCTTGTTGTGGCCAAATACCAGGATGCAAATAGAAATATATGTGCTATGGGGTCTGTTTGGCAACAGATGGAAGGCTAAACCAGGCAGGAAGCTTTCCAGAACTTAATGTAGACTCTCATGATTTGGTAAAACACCCTGCATTGGTAACCTCATTGCTGTCTTCCAGTATTGCTGCTGCTTTTGGTTGCCTTCCCCGCCACACAAGCCTACGAGGCTGGTAGTTGTTGACAGCAGTGATCTACGCTGGGTTCAATAGGTGGGTCTGGTGTGCTGAGGCTCTGTGCTGTCCAAAAACAGAAGTAATGAGTTGCAAATGGTGAATGAGGTCTTGTCCTGCCAACATCCTTCATCCTGTGAGTATGTTGCAGCTCACATATTATTTTTTTTTTTTCCGCTCTGGAACGTTGACTCTTGGTGATGGGTTGCTCACGTGGACCTAATGAAAGTTTGCTGTGTAGCTGTGCAGTATTGCATTCATGAAGGCAGAAACTGCTGGTGGAGCAAATCCATAGGGGCTGCTGTAAATAAGAAAGCTGGAGGAAGCTACTCCAGCAGTGACCAGAGGTAGAGTGGGGGTTATGGATGTGAGCATGGTGGAAAGAGTGAGAATTAGTCAGCTCTGGTTATCAGCAAGAGCTGGATGCAAAATCTCATGGATGGAGAAGCAGTGAAAGAACCGAATCTGGTCCCTGGCATGGACAGGACGGTCCAAACAACCATGGTCCAAACTTCAGTACCTCTCTATGGGAGAAGGACTGGAGAAGGGACTGCAGGGCAGAGGGAAAGGCTGTGTTCCCTGTGCTACTGGTTGTGTGCAACCTTTGTTTAATGCTTGGCGTAACCAGGGGAGCTGAGCAGAAGCAGATGCACTTCAGTCATGTCAAACTTCTGGGCTGTTTGCCTCAATAGGTTGAACTACTATTCCTACGTAGTAAGTAAAAAAAAAATAAAATAAAAAAAAAATCAGACTGGACCCTGATGCATAAAGCACTGATTATCCATAGCGAGTATGGTTTCTTCTCCAAAGAGCATGCTGCATAGGGGGATGAGGAGTAGGAGGAAGCTGCCATGTGTTCAGACAGGTAGAGTGCCAGCATCCCATGGCAGCTGAGCAGCGGCACCAGTCCATCTGCATGTTCTGCCTATGCTCGGTGCCCTTTCAGCAGACTTTACGACTGCTTTGTTTCCTGACTTTCCTGCTTGATAATGTTGACACCACAAGGAAAACGTGTTTCTTTTTCTTTCCTATCCACTCTGTTATATCTTCATCCATCACTGCAGTTAACGCTGCAGCTGTGGGGTCTGTGTTCTACCCAGCTGTGTGCAAAACCCGTCAGCACCAACCAGAACATAGAATTATAGAATCCTCTAGGTTGGAAGGGACCTTGAAGATCAAGTCCAACCATTAACCTAACACTGCCAACACCATGTCCCTAAACACCATGTCCCTAAACACCATGTCTACATGGCAAGAATTGGAGGTGCTGTGAAACCCCTCTCTGATCTACCTGTGAGCTGCACAGTGAACTTCTCAAGAGACAGATAGAGGTAGGCCTGCCAGTGTGTCTGTCTCACATGGTGGATCTGGTTTAAGTAAAAGCAGTGGAAAATACCCAATATTCATTTTAGCTTGCAAAATGAGAGCAAAGTGTGGTGTGTTTTCCCCCCCCCCTTTGCCTTTTGCTGCTTTCCTCCTCCTTTCCCCCTTCACTGAAGTCAGATTTTAATTTTGACTCTTGTTTAAGTCCTGCATTGAGGTATTAAGGAGGTGCCTTTTAATATTTTGAAGTATTTTTCCATTTGTTAGAATAACCCCCGAGTTTTAGAAAGGGTGTGTGTGTGGAGATTTGGAATAATCTGTTTTTCACCATGCACAAATTTGTGCTGACTGTAGGATGGAAATGCTTGACTGGAGCACTGCAAAGCCTGCTATTGGGAGCAGCCCTTCTAAAGCAGCCTTTTGAGGGCAGGGGAAGAGCTTCTGGTGGGAGGATTCAACCTCTGGCACCTGTATCTTGGCCAGACTTTGAGATCAGGATCCCCTTTGCTGAGTGCATCAATTAAATCACAGTCATTGCTTGGGAAGGCTTTGTTAATCCATTAAAAACTGCATTTGAATAAAATACCCAATTTAGTTCTCTCCCTGACCTGTGGCTACCTTAACGGGATGTGTAATTCTGAATATAGACAGCGTTGAGAATTGTTTAAATGAAAGCACCGAGAATTGTTATTACCAGCAAATCTTGGTACTTGTTTTGTCCATATCTGATGTGCTTTCCGTTTTCCCAGTGATACAACTGGGCAGACAAAGAGGTTTGGATTTGTAGCTGAGTCTTAGAGCAACTCTATCTTTGGTCTGCAGCTTTGAGGTAACTCAGTTGATGTAAAAGTGATGCTATCTGTAAGGATGTGTATGCATCTCTAGGGAGTCAATGCTATGTGAGTTTTTATTTAAGCCCTTAAAGTGTAAACTGACAGCTTGGGGATCCTTGGCTAAGGTTGTATGGGATTTTTTAATGGCTTGGTATCTTCAAAAGACCTTTCATGATCTATCAGGCAATACTCAGTGCTCAGAAGCAATTCTTCCTCATGGCAAGGGCTCTGGACATCTCCTTCTCTGAGACTCTGTTTTTTCAATCATTAACTCTAATTTTTAGCACCTGAGGTCCTATTAATCCTTGGTATGATAAGGTAGCGTGTGGGACCACCTTGTAGACAAATTCCCTACCTGTAGAAGAAGTGGCTGCCCAGCATGATCCGGTAGGTGAGTTTCGGAATCTGAAACTACATGGTCACTTTGCATGTTTTTATGGCTATGAGCAGGTTGGTAACAATGCCAGATCCTGTCTTGGTTGTTATCATTTTTCTTCCCTTGTGTTCCTTGCACATACGCTAGGATGGCTGGACAACTACCAAATGAGATCTATTCTAGTATCGGAAGACCATAATCTTTGAGGAAGTCTTAGAAGGTTCAGGGACGAGATGATAGGAAATCAGATTAAATGGTCACACGTTATTTTTTGTCTTCCTTCCCTCTCTTCCCCACTAATTCGTGCTTTAAAGCAAAGCTCTAGTGGCTGTGGTCATAGGGTTTGGTGAAGTAAAATAAAACTAGATCTGCAACATAAAGGACTGTTCTGTGTTGCCTGTGAGAGCTGGGCTGAGTGGTTGCAAGTCATCCATCTCTTCTTGGTTGATTCTCTTCAGGTAAAATCTGTGCCTCAAAATTCCCTAGACAAAAATGAGTGAAATGTGTGATTATAGCCTCTTAGCTTCTATGGTACACTGCAAGGATAGGGTACTGCAAGTTAAATCATTTTTATGCAGTTGTTTTCTCTAGCAGAAATCAGGATGTTTCCTTGTTAGAAGGGTCAGAGCAATCATTGCACTCGCATTTTACTTCTGCTGTGCTTCATTCATTTCACATACCTGTAAGTATGTACTTGGAGATGAAGGGCAACCTTATTTCTGGCTAATGGGTTTGTGAAGCAACAGGCAGTTTTACCTCCTTGTTTGGCTGTTGCTTCATCAATGCCATTTTCTATTCATATGTGTTTAAAAAGATTTGAAATCCCACCATAATGACCTAAAACTAACACAATTGGAATGAAAGAAGAATGTTTGCTGTCTGGAGTTTTACTATTGGATGTTTATTATCTGAATAGGTTTTGTTAGGATTGGGTACTATTAGTGCTATGGATATTAATGTAAGCACAACATTTAAGTGATGGACAGGAGATCATTTTGTCATTCCATTTGCCACTTGCTGTGACTAGTGCACTGCCACCAGTATTTGCAATAGTTACATGTTAATGCAGCAGTGAATAATCTCTGTGATGTGCAGATATCAGATGACACTTGTCTGCTATTGCTACCACTTAATGAGGAAAAAGAAATAATAACCTATTGAGCTTCCATTAAGGAAGGTCCATTAAGGACCTGGGAACAAAAGCATTTGGGAGCTGACAACAGCAATGCTTGAAGAGGAGATAAGTAGTGTGTTACTATAGAAGTCGATGTAAGGTGGGAACAAGCAGCCTCTGTGCTGGATGCCATCTTCTGTGGAGCAGTTTGGAGCCGGCTCCTTCAGCGTCCCACAGCACTGCATCTTGGATGCAAGTGTTACGTTGGCAAAGCCAGAGCTGGCTGAGTGGAGGGCGCAGAGCAGCAGCAAATGGTGCTTGGGGGAAAACCTAAGGAAAGTCATTAGGAATTGTTATTTAAAACCAAACAAAAACAAAAAAATACATGTGGAGAGGTGCTTGAGTTGTGATACTCCAAATATTTGAGGGTAAAAATAGCTGTATTGAAATTATGTAGTGTTTGATCCACAATTTCCTTGCAGTTGGCTGCATCGGGCAATGGATCAGAATAGAAACTTTTAAAGGAAGTTGTGTATTTTTCCTTGTTCTGGTGTTTTTAGCTATACCTTTGACTTCCACATATTTTTCTGTTTTTTCTTTGACCAAAATGATTTACTAAAAGATTGTCCTGACTTTGCTAACTTTCTGCATACAACTGGCATTATTTCACTGAAGGCACCGATCGCTTGAAACTCAATGTATTTAACGTCCCTGTATCTAACCATGCCCCTGTGTGCTGTGATCCCTCAACTTCAACATTAATTTTCAGTAAATGAATAGGATATTTGAGACTGTGATAACCAATTACTGACATTATTCTCTTCTCTGTGTTCAGAGGGAGGCACCAAGGTGTTTTATGTGACCCAGAGATCTAAGAACTTGTCTCTTGGCCACTGAAGACCTGTTGATGCTTATTAGTTTAATTTGTGTCTTCCTAAATTACCGCCTGAATATTTGCTTTCTGACTGGCAGAATTTGTGGTTTAGTGAGGATAGGACACAAGTAGGGGCAAGGAACAGCCTGGGGAAATGCAAAACTTCAAAATTGTCAAAGGTGAAGGTTGCTTGCATCAGGTTCAGGATTTTTTTTCTACATCTGATATAAAATATGGCAGTAATGTCACCTGCAGAAATATTGTCTTATGTTGCCAGGCATTAGAGGTGCCCCTCTGAGATCCCCAAAATGAGGCTAAAGTGAAAACTCGTTCATTTGTTCTTGAGTAGGCTTCCAGCTCCTGAAGACCTGCCGTGGCTCAGATGTCCCTGGTGCTAGGTTGGACCCCTTTTGCTGTGGGTCACAGTGAACGACCTGCTTTGTTTCTGTAGAATCACTTTGTTTTAGCCCTCGGACCAAGTGGTGCAGGTTTCCAGGGTAAGGTTTTGTACTTCAGTGGGTTTGTTATAAAGATGAAAGAAGCCCTTGCAGAGAGGTAAGCTCACTCCACAGAGTCCCATACTTAATATATGCTTTTTAATGCTATTACCAAAGGTTTTATTTATTGGCTGTGAGGTTGAAGCTACTGAAGTCGGTGTAGCCCGCTGAGCGGGGAATGAGGATAATTACCAGGAAACTATTATGTGGCCTTCAGCAAAACTGCTCTCCCTTCTTGGCTGATTGTGCTGCAGATCTCGGAAGGAGACCTCATTCCTCACTGTGGCTGAAAGAGAGAAATTGCAGAGTAAGCGTTTTCCTGTATGGAGGGCTGAGTGCTGGTGTGTGCCGAAGGGGTTGGTGTGTGGTAGCTGTCTTAACTGGACATGATTCAGAGGCCCTTCTGGACCTCTAGTCTGTTGCGTTTTTTTCATCTAGTAAGCCATGATAAATAACTATGTGCTTTGTTCAGCACATGGCAGAGTGCACGTTTATTGCTTCCATAAGACAACTGCAAAATACTTGACCAAAAAAAGTGATGTTCGACTGCGTGGGGCTTTTGCAACTTTAGAAACATATAATTTCCACACCCTTGTGTGTCTACAGTGTCTCTCAGCTTGCCAACTTCGTATGATTTGCACAATTCATCCTGTCTTGCAAATCTGCTCTGGTTCCTCCAACATCTTTTCAGGTGTGAGGATGCCTTGAGCCTCCTCTCTCTGCCTCCTTGGTGGTGGTGGCAATGTTTCCTCTGTCAGGCTTTGGAAATATGCTTGGGTTGTCCTCTGGGTGGTGAGGAATCCTGTAGGTGGCAGACTGGGGTCCTGTGTATCTGGGAATGTCACCAGCAAGCAGAGGAAATGTGGCAATTTTCTTTTTTTTTTTTTTTTTTTGAAAGGCACTGAATAAGGTATTGGAATAAGTCACTGATATTGATGTGTCCAGTATCTTGGAAGAGCACCAGGAATTAAAAAAAACTGATCTGACTCTATAGTCTGTTTCAGATGAATATCTGAATTCTTTTAAGAGGTAAAGTTCTTGATTTATTATTTGCACATTATTAATATCTGCAATTGCAAATCAATCTAGGCTGGAAGGTGCTTCTTGTGTCTTAAGACTCTTTTTGTTTTTAGTTGGAATTTTACAGTTTGGTTTGGTTTTTTTTTTTTTTGTTTTAATACCCTGTTAAGATGTGGTCATGTTTTCTCTCTCTTCCATTTCACTGTGTTTAGGAGGATTTTTCTGTTTTACTTGCTGCTAGATTTCCTGAGATGTGGTCTGAGAGGGGCTGGTTTGAGTTCAACATTCAGCATTTCAGCTGTCTCCTAAGGCACCCTTAAAAAAACCAGCCCAAACCCCAACAACACCTCCACCCCCAACACCCAAAAAGCTTCATCTGGAATGCGTTCCTGCACTGTTGTGATTAGGAATTATGGTCTTACTTGATTTCTAGATATCTTTTTTAGTCTCGCAACCAGGCTATTAGAAATTCTTGATTTTTGTCTAACAGGTTTTCTTCTTCCACTTCTCCTTTTTTCTCTCCTCTCGTTTCTGCTCTCTCTCCTCTCGTTTCTGCTCTCTCTCCTCTCGTTTCTCTTTTTTAAATTTTATTAATTCTAGGTGGTAAATTTTAGGTTTGCTGCCACATATTACAAAAAATGGTAGAAAAATATTCCCATTGCCATCTTAGGAGGAGGAGTAATATAAGAGAGTGTAGAAATAAAATTGAATAAAAACTTTGAAGGCTATCCAGGACACAAAGAAGGGTTAGTTTCTTTGAAGATGTGGAAAATTACAGTTCAGTTGGAAACCTCAGTAAAAAACAGTTGGAAAGTATTGTTTATCAGAAGTGCTGACCAAATGTGAACTTCAGGTCAAGTCGCTGAATGCTGGATGGTAGCTCCTGAAAATCATACAACGTGATTAGTAGTAGAATTGAGACAGAGGCTTTGCTTTAGCCGAGTTTTGGTGGGCACTGTGTTTTTATCATGCAAATATGTGGGAATGTGCATGTGGTTGGTGATGCGTGAAGTATATTCACAACACATACCTGTGAAAAAGTTTCCAGACTTAACTTGAAGCAGAGGTGTGTGTGATTTGGGAATGTCTCATAAATTAGAGATACGGGAAGAAGGAAAGTGAACAGGGAGAATAAAAACTGATTTCTTATTCAGCCAGTCTGTGCCCTTCCCACCATATCATGAACTATCTGAAAACTGTGAGCACTTTTTCAAAGGTTATTCATTGTAGGTGCAATTATATTTTTAAAGTTTTTCTTTTCTTTAATGATGGATACAGACTTGTCCAATTCCCATAGTCATGTTGATCTGGAGTCTCTTGAGGCTGAATAAGATCTTTACATGTGTTTCCTTCTGTTGGGTTTAGGTTTGCCATTGCTTGTTACTGCTGCATTTTCTGTATAATAGTATAGGATTGCTTAGTTCACATTCAGCTCTTTTTCCCCTTATTAAATGGTTTGTTGTGATGGCTAATCTACTGCTCGTTTTATTGTAACGAAGAAAGAACCAGAAAAGTCTTCCTCCTGCAGAGCAGTAGTCTTTCTGTTATGACATGAGATGAGTATTAAGCCCTTCTGGTCATATATGGTTCTTAAATGTCTTGCTTCTGATCGCTCTTCATCTGTGAATGTGTTTTCAGCCAGGCATGGTTATCCCAGAAGCTCTGAAGAACAGGACAGATAAGTTGATATGAGCTGCTAAAGGACATGGTGGGCTGCTTTTACAGATATACTAAGGAAGGAATGGAAGTTAGAGGTACTAAGAGAAACATTACCGGCAGTCCTTTGGAGACACCTCTGGGTACATAGGTTGTCTGGGCAGGATGGAGTAATGAAAAATTTTTGCTGTGAAATCAGTTCCAGTGGACCTTAGGGTATCCTAAAGGAATGAGCTTTCTTATGGCCAAAATTCATATGGGAACAGAGGGACCTATTTTTTTTCTCTGACAAATTGAAGTAGAGAACACTTGTGCTTGGAGCGTTATCTTCTAAATAAAATTTTTAATTAATCTTTTGACCTGTCCTCCCCAGTTGCTGCACCTTGCAGGGCTTAGTATAGTACCGTTCAGGCAAAATCTGCAAGCGAGCAATGTCATGAGCCTTACTGAACGTCCTCATGTCAAGTGTTAATTTTATTTCATCTACAAAGCATCACTGCATGCAACGCAGTATTTGCCTTTGTTGAGCATTAGGGTTTTATACAGAGGTTGTCCTAATATTGCTAGAGTTACAGTTTTGTTGTACAAAGATGTGACAATTTGAATCTTCATCATAGTAAGGAAACAGGATTTACAATACAAGGCTTGAGGAACATAATGTCTTTGATTTATCAAAGAGGATTGCAACCTCTGCTTCTCTGGATGTCTGTTAGAAAACACTGACAGTAGCTACTGTTTTAATATAAGCAGCCAAAAGTTTGATAAGATGCAATGGCAAAAGTCAAAGCTGAGTAAAAGCACGGGAGTGGAGGTAATGAGCTACTGGAACAATCCATCAAGATTTGTGGTGGACATTGCATCATCCATGGAAAACCTTTAAAATCAGAATGACTTGTTTTTTCTAAAAGCTTTATGTTCCAGTTCAACCACAACTACTGACCTTGAAGTAGCTGTTAATTAGTCGACAACTCCTCATCTGTGTTGTTCAACATGCCAGATTACCTGACTACTGTGATCTCTTAAAATGTTATGCCTATAGGAATAATAAATTCATACTTCATGTTTTTCTTCTTGTGGTGAAGACCAAATTAAAACAAAAAAAAAAAAAGAAAGAAGAGTTTAAAGAAAAAATAAGTTGAACACAGCTCCAGCAGCCAAGGATTTTGGTGTTCTGATTTTGACTCTGATAGTGCTCGTTGTGTGGCCTTGGGCAAGTTATTAATCCACGTGTGCCTCAGTTTGCCAATTTGTCCAATCCGGATAACTTCACTCACCTAATAGGATGTCATGTTTTTAACATGCTGTTAATGTAAATGTGGAATAATTACAAGCTTTTTATTGCTATTTGGTTTATGACAAAGGAGAATAAATATATTTAGAGTAGATGCCCATTTTCCAGACCTGCTTCATTTAACTCCTGGGAGATATTTTGACTCTTCAAAAGAGGATTTTTCTTGACTTGAGGCCACTGCTGTGGTACTCTGTTCCGCCAAGTTCAATGTTCTTCTGGATAGAATAAAAAGTGTTTATGGATTTTGATGAAACTTGAAAATTCTTGGATTGTTAAACTTGCTGTGTTACGGGAAAATGAATCAAGTTCTGACTCATGGAGAAGGACTGACCTTGGGGGGAGAGGGCAGCATTGTACACACCACGGTTTGGCTTACTGGGAAAGTATTTCTTTGGTTGTCTCTGGCATATTTTTATTCTTCTTGAATTATTACCATTGCCTGGTTTCAAATGGTACCATTAAGGATGAGGCATGGTCTTGGTGCCCTTCTCTGAATTTTCATTCTTTGTTACTATATAAATATAAAAGTACATTTTGTTCCCCCGAAACCAACCATTTCCAGGCTTAAGGGTTGTCTGCTTCTTTTCAGTCCAGACCAAGGTGTTTGGGCAGCTTAAAGGACAACAGTTTTTCTATAGGAAAAGTTCATTTTAAGCAAGAAGATTACCATTTATGTTTAAATGTTCACAAAATCTGAAAGGTCAACAGACCAAACCCAGAGAGTGCACGGTGGGTGTTAGTCCTCTCCAGATATATTTACTAAAGGTAGTGAAACAACTCAAAGTGCAACGCTGTTGATTTTCTCATCCCATAGGCTTTGAAAATCTGGCATTTCTGCAACACTAGTTGAATGTTTTTAAGTGTTACCTAACACAGCTCTTAAGAGAAGTCCCTTTCTTGCTCCTTCTCCCTTCAGGTCTGCGTGCTGTGTTCATGCCATTCTGGTGGCCCATGCTTTGTGTAATTTGTAGATGGGTGCTAATGGATCTCCATGGTCCTTGTAGACCTGGGCAATCCATTTTGTCCATTATAGCTCTGCACCAGTCACTTTCCCAGACACTCGGGCCATGCTCTACTCTCGTCTCTCATGACTGCACGTCCTTCAGCTTTCACCGCTCTCTTGGGTTCCAGACAGATCCTTCACCTTTCTGTCCCTCCTAACCTTTCAGTCTTTTCTGAATGTATCGCCCTGACTAGTCCTTCCAAATGTATCGGTTGTGTATTTAATTTCCCGTATTGCCCAGGACTTAAAATTCCCTTGAAGTTTGTTGTCTTCAGTTGTGCAAATACCTTAATTTGGTGTCATTGGCAGGTTTCTGTGCCATTTACTTCTGTTCTTCATGAATTTTTGTTGCCTGTCTGCTCTCTCAGTCTTTTCTGCTTTATTGTTGTTGCCTCTTTTTTTAATGTGTTTTCCCTTCGTTTCCTAAGGATTGCAGATATAATCAGTGGAAAATAATTGCCAAGATATTCTTCAGTCTTCTGCTCTCTCCAAATATTAAGGTACTTTGCACTTGATGTGTCTATTCACTTAATCACTCTCTCTGATAGTAACATGGACTTAATTTCTAGTCTACCTTTGGCTTTCTTTGAAATACTCGGGTTGGTTTTGTGGCACTAAATTGCAGACCCAAGTTCCCTGGCTGAGTACTTACAGTTCACTAACCTTTGCTGCAGTGGAAGAAATCAGTCAAGTTCTGCTTACCGATGGGGGGCGGAAATTCAAATTTTCCAATCTAGTCATCTGCTGGGGTATGAAACCAGAGCAGTTTTCACCAACCTTCTTGAATTTGGACACCAGAACTAAATCTGGTATATTAGGAGAAGTCATGACAATACTTCTATGCTTATACATCTAAATTGTACTATCTACTGAACTAAAAACAGCTTGCTACTGAGCCTTCCATTTCATTGCGTAGCAATGCAAGAGGAAGAGTGTTTTGCATGTCTGTGATATGATGACCGCCCTTAGCAGCGCAGAATAAGATACTATTGAACAAATTTTTGCTGGTTCTGCATTTCCACAGGAAAAATATATACCCCTTCCTTTTGCTAGAGGAATAATCCATTGGACTGTTTTACTCTTAATGTGCTTAAAAAAAGAAATCACTGATAATCTTAACCAGCCATTGATTTCTTCATGTATCTTCTTGCTTCCCATATCAGCTGTCTACACATCCTAACACCAGATTTTTGTTTGTCAGTTTGAGCGTTTCTCTTTATTGTATTTGTCGTGTTCCCTGTTTCTTTTTTTATAGCCTCCTTAACTTCCATCTGAGCCAGGTTGCCTTTTAACTAGCGTGGCCGCCTTTTTCAGTTGTGGGATTGTGGCTTTTGGAGCATCTAGTTAAAATGTTCTTAAACAATTTTCAATTAGTCTTCATATTTTTCTGATTATGTTCTTTTTCCCAACTGATTTGGCTTGTAACTGTTTTCAGCTTGATGAAACTGTCTCTTTTAAAAAGTGTATGGGTATATATATGTATATGTTATTTATACATATTTGTATATGTCTACTGTTGCTAGTGCTATTTTTATTCCTAATTTAGATGTTTCTTGGGTGCGTGTAGAATTGTGATCAAGTCATGGTGACTTGCATTTTAGCTATCAAAAATGTGGGATAAAACATGGCTGCTGGTTAAAAACTTTCTTTTTCCAAATGGGCACTAGCACAGGGGACACTGATTTAGGGGTTTATTTGCTTTCAGCAGATGGTGCTTCTGTAGTGAAGGGGCATAATCTCCAGCCCTTTGATGTCTGAACAGCGTCAGCTCCTGCTGAACTTACTGTGTGGTGTGTTATATCCCCGAGGTTAGCACCATGTTAGCTTGGGAGTGATTTAAAAAGATAAACGCTGCCTTCACACCAGCTTTGGAAGTGCTGTGGTCCATGTCAGAGCAGTGTGCATGAGGTTCCAGGTGAGACAGGAGAAAGCAGTGTTGCCTCATGTGTGCTCTGCAAAGCTGGTGGAGGAGGCACTGCCTGTATTGGGAAGGTGGAAATTTGGTATGAATGAACTGGAAAAGTGGAGGAAAGCCCAAATTACTGTAGAAGAGCAAGGCAACATAACTGCAGGCTGGTCCAAGTTGTTAGTGTTGCTTGGAGATCTTTCCTGTAACCTTCACAGCAACATGAAACCAAACTGGGATAACATTTGTGGTGGAGCAAGCAGGAGAGGGCTGTGATGGCAGAGGTGAGGCAGGGAAACCATACAGGAGAACCAACAGGCAACAGCTACCCATGAGAGAAGGACCTGAACCTCTCCTCCACCAGCAGAACCTCAGTAAGATGTCCTGCACCGGGAGCTGATGAGGTGTTCTGCACTGAGCCAGCCTCTCTCTCTGGAGCTGTGCAATACAGATAAGTCTTTGGCTGGATCAAGCCTGCAGTGCTGGGGATGCATTTGGAGGCTCTGATGGGAGGGACTGTCCCAGATTACCCCCCAGCTGACCTTTTCCTTGAGCTGGATGGAAATGATCAGTGTTGCAAATGTAAATGATGAGCAGTTGGGCTCCATCTGCAGCTGGTTAATTACCCGTTCACACAATATGTTGTTAGGGGTCATCTGGTTCCAGTTTCACCATAAACAGAAGTAAATGTTGGGAACATACTTTTCTACATCCAGTTTCACTTGTTGTGGATACTTGAAATAGTTTGCAACCCACATCTTTTGGTTTTTAAGGAGGGCTTTTGGCCAGAGAGCCCTGTGACCATTTGAGATTTTTTTTTTTTTTTCTTTAAAAAGTGCCCTGGAGGTTACATTGTAGGGACTTCCCTTATGCAAAACATAAAAGTGCTGTTTTTTAAAATTATAACCATATTTTTCATTAAAATCAGTTGGAGTCCCAATAAACAATCGACTCCGAAAATTTTCCAAATGTTTGCTGCAATGCTGTTTCTATTTTTAATTATTTTTTAAAAAAGTGGTTTTCTTAAAAACACAGCTTGGTTTATAATTTAAAGAAGCAATCTAGTAAATCAGAAAAAATGCCCGTGTATATAGCTTTTTATTGCAATATAATTAAAACCTACTGTATATTTCAATGTAAGAATACTTCTGTAGCAGTGTCCGATGATTTCTGCCATTTGGCTTATTGTGGGAACTTTTTTTTTTGTTACTAACTCTCCTCAAAGACTCTTCCAGTGTATTTATATGTTTGTTTTGTATAAATTGAGAACTGTGTGCTTGTAGAGGGAGATGTTCAAAACTCTTCAAAGTAACAGTGAGACACAGAAATGCCTAGTTCATAGCACTAAGGCACAGTTTCCACACTGCATTAGTCTTTGGTGGTGTTATTTGTAGTCCTTATTCACAGTTTTATTCATTGTGTTGTTACCTGGTGCAAGATTTGTTTGCTGTCATAAAAAACCCCCAAAACTAAAGAACAACAAACCCAAGTTTTGCATCAGAAGTTGTCACCTCTGCTTTATAGAAAACAAGGAAAGATGTCTTTGTAAGATGTTTAGAGTTAAAATTTTTTTGTTGCAATCCAGTGCAAGCTGGAGATTGAAGAGTGTTAGAGGATATTCTGACATACTTTCTATGAAATGCTGAGTGTCCAATGAAAATACTCCTTTCTACAAAGAACCAGCCCCTGGGAGAAAGCTGTGGTAATGGGGAACCTCTCCCTGCTGCAAACAAAAGTGGGGTGAGAGGAGGAGGAAATTTGGAGTTTACCAATCTTTGTTCTACTTTGACCTTCTCCACCAGTCACTGCTGTGTCTGCTCAGCTCAGGGGCTGAGGCAGGAAACCTGTTTCAGCTGATCTTAACCACTAGAACTTGTTGGCTGGTTAGACATCCAGCTTTTGCCAGATTCATGGGATGTAGGGGTTGAATAGGAGGACTTGCCTGATAGGGGTCTGTCAAAGATAATAGTTGAACTTGTGGATTTGTTAATTTTTCTTATCTATGGGCACCAAAAACCTTCACAAAGCTGCTAGCTAATAGTGGTCATGCTTCTGGGTGCAAAGCTTCTGTCACGCGTGTGTTTCACATGGTTCAAATAATCCTGTGCAACCAAGCAAGCAGTTCTGTGCTTCTGGGTTTTGGGTCAGCAAAGTGGAGTGTACTGAAGCCCAAGGAGTTCCTGGAGCTGATGCCCAGCATTGGAGTTTCATTGATATCTTCACCATAGAAAACTGTTCTCTTACTTCTTGTCTTCAAAGGGAAGGAGAGATGGGAAAGTGAATTTGCTGAAGTAGATTCCATTTTGCTCGAAGCCTGTTACACTTCTAGTGAACGATCCAAGCCGTGAGTGCTGATTGGGTAAATTCACTAATGGTTTTGCATTTCATCTGTTCCAGAGTCATTTCTGTTGTGAGACTAGTTTGAAAGCAATTTAAAATGTCTGTTTTTAAGGGGCCTCTTGGACACTCAGCTGTAGTGCACAACAGATGCAATGCTTGCAAATAACGATGTGAAATTTCTACTTGATGTTAACATGTTTTCATGTTTCTTGAGGGATATTAACGGTAAAGTGGGATTCTTGGTCTGAGTTCTCAGCTGGATGCAACATGTTTCAACCTGCATTTAGGTCTCTGCTTAAGAGTGATGGCTTTAATCTACTTAGTAAGTATCTGTAACTATCAACAAATACTTATTACCCTGTGAATGGGTGAGGGTCCAGCATAATCAATTTTGATTTTCTGCTGAGGACCAAACACCCTTTGTGATAAGAAATGTCTTGGGTTGCTTCAAATACACTATGCATAACTTCCCATACCTCTTAATGCCCTGTCTTGCTGGTGGCCAGTAAGTCTCTAAGGAATTTCTGTCATCTTCCTGGAGGCTTCTTACCACCTGAGCTGTGTAGAGGATCTTAAGTATTGAAGTACCACCTGTACCCATTACTTTAGCCAGGCTAAGCTGCCTCTAGCTGTAAATGTGTGGAAGGAATTTTGCCCTTGTCCTCTCTGTTAAAAAGATAATTGCTTTTCTTAGGTGATCCTGCTAAGCAGTGTTATCTTTCTCCCGCCTTTCTAAGTCCTAGGCCCGGAGAATTTTCACTAGACCTCCCACAAGGATGCCTGTTGTGTCAGAGCCACTGAAATGCCTTTCTTGTTGGCTCCATTCAGAAGATGAATGGTTTTCTGAAGTCTGCGTGAGCAATAGTTTGGTGACTTCTTAGACTCTGAACTGCCTTAACTTCTTTCCCTTTCCTTTTATTATTTTTCCTCTAAAGGCTTTACAGTGGGCATTTTTGACAAAACTACGAATGAAATCTCTGCCGAGAGCGCTACAGAAGAGCAGAGATCCATTTTGCTAAAAGGACTTGGGAGGAACCTGAGCTGGCTTTTATGTTGAGATTGGTATCTCTTTCAACACATCTTCATTACTTGTTGCTGAGTTCTTAATCGTGTTTTGCTGAAGAGACTAAACAATTTTGTAAGAACTTCGTGATGCTCAGTATCCGTTTCACATTTTTGCTGTTGACTTCTGTAGAGGATAAGCATCCATCAAGACAACTGCAATTTATCATTGTTTCATGAAAAATGGCAGTAGCATTGTTAAAGCCCAATTGGAACCCTTTGGTACTAAGAGCCTCCAGGGATAAATGCAAATTTATACTGGCTTTTAAGACAGACATAGTCCAGAAGTCCCTTTTAAATCAGAAGATGGAAAGATAAAACAATCTTTGGTAACTCTTTCCAGAAGACCTATAAAGCTAGTACGTGAGCCACAGCTTGTCTATATCTGGGGTTAGCATCTGTAGTCACTTGTTTCCTGTGGCTTTGTGGCAGAGCTGGAGAGGTGATCTTAAGACATGGGTACTACGATCCTTTAGTTAGTAGAATTGGTCATTTTGAATGGCACTTGCCACCTTTTCTGGAGGGAGGATGAAAGGAGTTTTATATTGCTATTGAGAAAGCATATTGGTCCCAGATATGGTGGCTTCAGGATTGTGAGAAAATAGGCTTGCTTTATGGCAGAAGCAAATTGTGGGGAATTGCTTCATTGGTCATCCCATGAAGGGCTGGCTTGGGGCATGGGAATGGTTTTAGTCATAGACCAGATATAATGCCCCCACCCCACGTTCCTTCTCCTGCTTCAAGATCTGTTCTTAATACAGACCCACATAACTTGTTTACCAAAGTATCTCATGGCTTGTGTTCGACAAGAGAATGCTTCCCTATACAGTCCTAATATCCCATCGAACTTGTATCCCTGTTTGCCCACAGTTAGGTGAGTATCAGTACTGAAATTTCCCTGTAAAGAGGATCAGGCCACGCTGGCTATTGTATCCTCATAAATAAGTACGTTTTCCGAATATTCACAAAGCCATCTCCAGAGCGTGGTATTCCAGTATCTACTCTGACATTAAGTTGACCGTCTTTGTGTTGGGACTCCTGAAGTCCTGGGATAAATAGATGGTGTTTGGCCGTTCCTCCTGAAGGAGACTGCTGTTGCATAGGGAGTGTGGATGAGTCCCCATTGCTCTCTTTCTTCTGGCATTCACCTCCTGTTGAGCTGCTTCTCTACTCAGCATTGCTTAGGTCTTTCCCAATTTTTGTCATCTTTCAGTACAAAATTCCCTTGTCATGTTCACAGACCTTGCATCACAGAGCTCAGCTCAGCTTGTCCGTCCCTCCTGATGAAGACCCTTGTCTTTTCTGTTCTTGTAGAAGGCAGGGTTTTGGTTGGTGGTCTATTTGGCTTTGTGAACTACAGCTACTGTTCCTGGCTTTCTCTGCAATCTTATAGACCCAGTCTGTTGATGTGTGATGTGTGGGTTCACTTAGCACCACTTAAAATTTCCATTTGTTCACAGCATCTCTCTCAAAGTAGTGCAGTTCTCTGTCTTAGACTAGGCAGTAGCCCTGGTCAGCGAAATGTGCTTTAAACTGGGCTGTTGCCATTACCCTTGAGGAGAGTTTATTGATAACTTCCCACAGTAGCACCTCATAAGCGCAAGGGCTCTCAGTTTTCCTTCTGTTTTACATTTGGCATGTTGGAATAGAAATTTCCTCCCCCAATTAGGAGAGCAGCCAACTTCCTTTTCGCACTTTGCATTGCAGCATCTCTCAAGGTTATTTTTAAAACCTTGTTTTACTCTGGCTCTTGGCTGGCAGGAGGTGATTGCTGACTCCAGGCTGGGCAGCACAGGAGCTATGACCGAGGGGCAGAAATCCTGCCTGATGTCTGGCAAGTCCCAATGGCTCCTTGGAAGAAGGCTTAGCATCATCCTTCTATGTCCCTTAGGACTAGTGAGGGGATAGTGTCCTTCCACAGTCCCTTTTATCTGTACAGTTTGTTGCAGAAGTTTAATCTCCTGTTGTACTGATGGTGGTTTTTACCCTTCCTGAGTACCAGGAGTAGCATTTTTGCATAACCAGTCATTGCACAGCCAAGACTGACACTGCTAAGTGTCTGAAGGATGTGAAGAAGTTTAGACTGGGTAACATTCACAGCCTAATTATTTAATCTTCAGCTCCAGTTGTGGTTTTGGTCCTGTAACAGCATTGGGCAGGAGTATGCAGCAGCGTAGGTGAGTGGTTGGGTCACCTGCTAGGTGGACTGCTGCTGTTGTTGCATGGTTTTGTGTGTTGTGTTACCTTCATAGATCTTATTAATGCATCTTGTCATTAGTGTTGAGACTTGTGTGTGCAAAACAGAGAAATGGCATTTAGAGTTTTAAAAACTTTTCCGGTCCAATCAAAACTTTGAGTTTCTCTGTTGCAATCTTCTTCAGAATCTTCTTCTTTCTAATTATTTGACTTTTCCAGTTGCAAATGAATTGGCCTGTATTACTTTTCAGGTTAGGGAGTGGCAGGAACTTTTTGGTGTTGCTGTATGAAGGATGTTGGCCTGTCATCCTGTGTGCAGGGTGTTTCTCCTCTTGGCTCAACACAATAGTGCATGGCCCAGCCATGGGGATCCTCCTGCAGCAAGGGTGAGCTGCAAATGTCTTCTTACAAAGGGTACCTGTCCATGAAATCTAGCATGTGAAATCCTTTTCCAAAGAAATTTTGGGTGACTGCCTTAAACAGTAAAAACAACAAAGAGCTTTCTTTGATATGTTTCAGGTAGAAGTTTCTTTTGTTAAAGTTTTAAGAAAGCTTTTCTTCTTCTGATGTGAGTCTGTCTCTAGGGAATAGAATGGTGGGTGGATTCCTGCAACCAAGTAAGGTATTCTTGAAAATGGTAAAAATGGAAAGGTTAGAGGATTTTATTGTCTCATGTCTAAAGATAATATCAGGGAGTAAGGGAAAATCCTGTGCTATTGAGTATCAGCTAGCACATTTTTAGCCATGGAAAAAATGTATCCTCCAATTAGAGCAGCAGGCAGGCTTATTTCTTCTCTTCTTCCCTCTTGTCCCCACTAGCTGAAGAAATGTTCACATTTTGCATTCTTCTCTATGCCTAGAGAAGTCCTGACTTCCTAAAAATCAAGGCTGATGTTGGATTTTTTCTTTTTCCTTATTTCATTTTAAAGTTTTATCCTGAATTGTGAAAGACTAAAAACTCCTCATCTGAGGGTTCAGAGGCTTTTTTCTTGTAATAAAAAAATGCTGATCTAACTGTCCATCTATCCAGGAGACAAATCTGTCTCTCTTTGGGATTAATGATTTACTGCTTTGCATTAGTCCTTTGCCCTGATGGGAAAGTAAATCCCTGCTTCCCTTTCCATTGCTGGAGTGAATGCTCGCTATAATACGTTCATGGCCACCTCCTGTTCTGCAAACTCTCTTTTTCTGTAGTGCAATGCTGTACTTTCATTTTAGTAGTGTCGCCTTTGCAGTTCAGTAAATCATCAAGCCAATGTCAAGAAAAATGTCTGAAAGTAATTCAGGGTTCTCAGTACTGTCACTCAGGTCATTAATTTGAGTAACTTTGCATTCTGGTGGAAGCATCTCAAGACCATCTAAGGAACCTGAAGGTATGTAAGTCCATGGGACCTGATGAAATCCATCCATGGGTCCTGAGGGATGATGTTGCTAAGCCACTTTGCATTATATTTGAGAAGTTGTGGCAGACTGGTGAAGTTCCCACTGACTGGAAAATTGGAAATATAACGCCCATTCTCAAAAAGGGAAAAAAGGAAGACCCAGGGAACTACAGGCCAGTCAGTCTCACCACCAGCAAGATTGTGGAACAGATCCTCCTGGAAACTGTGCTAAGGCACATGGAAAATAAGGAGATGATTGGTGACAGCCAGCATAGCTTCACCAAGGGCAAGTCATTCCTGACAAATCTGATGACCTTCTGTGATGGTGTTACAGCGCTGGTCGATAGGGGAGAGCAACTAATGTCATCTGCCTGGACATATGCAAAGTGTTTGACACTGTCCCACACGACATCATGGTCTCTAAATTGGAGAGACACGGATTTGATGGATGGACCACTCAATGGATAAGAAACTGGCTGGATGGTCACGCTCAGAGTTGCGGTCAACAGCTTGATGTCCAAGTGCAAACCAATGATGAGTGGTATTTCTCAGGGGTCGGTACTGGGACCGGTCTTTGTCGGTGACATGGTTGTTGGGATTGAATGCACCCTCAGCAAGTTTGCCGACAACACCAAGCTGCGTGGCGTGGTTGACATGGTGGAGGGGGAGGGATGCCATCCAGGGGGACCTTGACAGGCTTGAGAGGTAGGCCCATGCGAACCTCGTGAAGTTCAGCAAGGCCAAGTGCAAGGTCCTGCACCTGGGTCGAGGCAATCCCAAGCACAAATACAGGCTGGGCGGAGAATGGATTGAGAGCAGCCCTGAGGAGAGGGGCTTGGGGGTGGATGAGAAGCTCAACATGAGCCGTCAATGTGCACTTGCAGCCCAGAACACCAACTGCATCCTGGGCTGTATCAAAAGAAGCGTGGCCAGCAGGTCGAGGGAGGTGATTCTGCCCCTCTACTCTGCTCTTGTGAGACCCCACCTGGAGTACTGTGTTCAGCTTTGGAGCCCTTGGCACAGGACATGGACTATTGGAGCGCATCTAGAGGAGAGCTGTGAAGATGATCAGAGGGCTGGAGCACCTCTCCTATGAAGACAGACTGAGAGAGCTGGGTTTGTTCAGCCTGGAGAAGAGAAGGCTCCAGGGAGACCTTATAGTAGCCTTCTAGTATCTGAAGGGGACCTATAGGAAAGCTGGAGAGGGACTTTTTACAAGGGCACGTAGTGATAGGACGAGGGGTGATGGCTTCAAACGGGAAGAGGATACCTTTAGATTAGATCTTGGGAAGTTTTTCACTCTGAGTCTGGTGAGGCACTGGAACAGGTTGTGCAGGGAAGTTGTGGAGGCCCCATCCCAGGAAGTGTTCAAGGCCAGGTTAGATGAGGCTTTGAGCAATCTGGTCTAGTGGGAGGTGTCCTTGCCCATGGGAGGGGGGTTGGAACTAGATGATCTTTTTAAGGTTCCTTCCAGCCTAACCATTGGGATAGCAGTTGTGCAGGTACCTGGTGTGGATTTGAGATGGGATGACAAGCATCTCCAGGCATGGGAAGCCTTTTGGCAGGTATGGTTGATCACAGTCCACCAGCACCCCAGGGAGCATGTTTTGCTTGCTGTGCTAGGAGGTGGTGTAGAAGATGAGAAAGGAAGGTCCAGAGATCTTGAAGCACCAAGGATGTTATAGGGTAAGAACTGGTCTCTGAACTCTGGTAGATCTAACCTGTGTCATGGTTTAGGCTGGGCTGGCCACTAAACAAACAACAGGTGCTCTCTATTAGCCCCTCTTCCTTCCTTGGGAGAATGTAGAAAGATGAAGGAAAGAGTAACTCATCACGCTACTACTTCCTCCTCTAATGCTGGCCACTGAAGAAAGAGGCTGACCCGTTTGATCCCTCAGCTTTTATAGTGAGCATGGTGCACATGGGATGGAATACCCTGTTGGTCAGTTTTGGGTCATCTGTCCTGTCTACTCATCCCTGCAGGTGTTGCCCCTCTACACTCTTCCACTTCTGACCCTCCAACGGGGCAAATAACAAAGTTGGCTGGCCTTGGTTGTTATAGCAATAAGTATAAGCAAGAGCCTCTCTGCATACCATTCCTTGGTATTAGCTATAAATATCAGGCATTATTGCTGCTAGAAGCAGACACTGTCTGCAAAATGTACTGTTTCAGAGAGTACAGTCAGTTAGAAGAAACTTAATTGAAAAGTAAAATTACTGAAAAGAAAGTTGGTTTTGTTCTACCTTAAACCAGGAGACCTGCTCATTTCCAGTGTGGATCCTGTAAATAAGGCATTTAGGTTTTGAGCCCTGAAACATCATTAAGTGCTTGAAGTCTTCTACAGGATTACATGAGTTACTCTTTTCTTCATGTTTCTCCACTCTCCCAAGGATTAAATGGACCATCTCTTTACCATTCCTTGCTTGCTCTTTCCTGGAAGCAAGATGAGAACCCAAGCCTGGTTTCCAAGGTGAACTTGGAAAGTTCATATTTCACATATAACATGCTTTCTTAAATAAGTGTATGTGAAAGGTGTAGGTTTCAACTTAAGGAAAAAAGAATCGGCAGAGAAATCACTGCAGTCTTTCTGGGCGTAGTTCTGTAGCATGATGCTAACTTTTATAATGTGTATTTTAAAACATTGCTGGAAAAAGGAAAAGAGTAAGACTTTTTACTAGCTGCATGCTAAAATAACTTTTGGCTGAGCAGTACTTCAATTAGCAAAGCAGTAACTGAAATCAGTGTCCTTATCCTCTGTGACTTGGATGGAGTCAGAGTCTTTCACTTAATCATTTATAACTAGTTGCAGTAGTTCTTCAAAGTCAATGCAAATCTTTGGAGTGTGCTTATACTAAACAAGAAATTGGTAGCATATTTTTGCTGTTTTTCAGCGTCTCACTTTGCAACTGTGCTCAGACATACTTTTTTTTCATTAGTGTCAGACTTGTAAGCCTACTTCAGGAGCTGAAAATCACGCTGTGTTAGCTCTTTATCTTGATCGTTGGTAGTGCTGCATCATAGAAGGACAGCCAAATTTTACTTTACTTTTACTTAATGTTCTGTGACTGCAGAGAATCTGTGATTTAGCTCACAAAGTAGTTTAAATATGTAGGGAAAGAGGTATGTATAAACTCTGTAGTGCAAGACTGGCAAAGCTGTTGAGGTTTTCAACGTACTTCTGAAGCAAACAGAGAATAAGACTTGAATAAGAATGCAGTCATGGATCTGGCCCTTAAATGACTTGCAAGGCTTTAGGATGAAATTCTATTTAATATTTCTTCAGTGATTTCTATTGAAGTATCTCCAAAGCGTTTTAAGAACGACACTATTAAGAGTTTGGGAGATGGGAGGATGTCTCTTTTCCACTTTACTTGGAAAGGGGGAAGAAAAGGCAGTTTGGAATTTATTTGAAGGATGAAGAGATTTCAGGTCCTTGAAGGTTTTCTGATTATTTGCAGCAGCGAATCTTTGGAGCTGATCTCATGTGGGCTCTACCAGTCACTGTGCTAGGGGAAGACTAAAGGTGTTTTTTAGGTGTGATTCTGCCTTGCATCTACCTCTGGGAGCTCTGGGCCACATGCTCATGTCCAACAGTGCTGCAGATGGGTGAGGAACAAGACAGAAAGGTTTCTTTTTGGTTTTTTTGGGGGTTTTTTTTGGTTTTTTTGAGTTGCCTGCAGTTCTGTCTCCCATCATTTTTCTTGCTCAACTGTTCCCTGATTGCCTAAAAAAATTCCAGTTTTGTGGTTCTGAGATGAATGTGACAGGCTGCCCTGTTTCAGGGGAACAAATATCTCTGTAACAATACCCAGGAGCTAAGAAAAGTATTATCCTCTTTTCTTCCAATAAGAAATGAAATATAGAAGACTAGACATGACTTAGAAATTCAGTCGAGCTCAGGTTGTTCGCTTCCCTTTGTGCAAGCTCTAACCAGTGGCTTAGTTGTTGGTTACTGCTTTTGGAAGAAGTGGTTGTAGCTCAGATATTAGCATATGAATGCATATGCCTATCCTGTCTTGTAAAAATACATGTAAGTCCTGGATCAGTAAAGAAAAGTCAGAAGAAAAGGCAAATCTGATGAGCTGGAAATCAGTTGTAGGCTTAGGCGTTACTTAGAGCCACACTGAAAACTCATGGTCCAGGGAGAGTTTTGAAAGAGAAGCATGTGCTAGCAATGCTATTTTTTTTTTTTTTTTTTTCCCCCCCATTTGGTCCGTGCCCCATTGCTGGAATTGATGACACACTTCTGCCCCATGCAAACTGTTTTTGTTGAAGATGTTCCTATAAATATTGTGATGGCTGTGTTGTCATCCTCTACCACCCCAACTAGTCCCACAGAGTTACTCAGTCCCATGTGCAGACCAGATTGGTCCTGTGGTGAGGAATGCTTCCCAGGAACTTCAGAGGCTGTGAAGTCCCCAAAGGAGAGCAATGGCCAAGTCAGCCATAAGCTGAAGCACAGCTGAACCTGCTTCACTGGCTGCTCTGCTGCATGTTGTCTGGACACTTCTCTATCGTTCTGTTGTAGCTGTTGGTCAGCAAACTCAGTTGGGTTTCTGCTAGCGTAAAATTTCACTGATGCTGGAGGAAAATAATGATGGTTGGTTGTGTTGACTTCTAATGACTTTTTTCTTAATCTAATGCGTTCCTTGTGATACAAAGTTACGTTTTGTTTCCTAACCTCATCCCTCATGTAGGTACCTCCCCACTGCTAGCTTGGTTCGAGGCAGTACCAGTGCCTCACTTTAGCACTTTGGGGGGTCACGTTCACACCTTATGAAAAGCAGGTGCAACCCCATTAACTCCAGATGGAGGCATAACAGTTGAAACCCTATTGAATTTTGTCCTTTGGCTTCCCTTACCAACCTCATATTGGGGCTAGATGCAAATATACTAAGAAAAAAAAAAATTTCCCCCCTTTTTATCAATAGCAGGTGGAGTTAGTTACGTGTGAAAGAGTGATGGGTCAATTAAGCTGCACGTTGCTGAGGTATGAACAACAATGCCACACGTGCCAGTTGCTGGGGTCTAAGGGAAGACCTCCCAGCTCAATTGAGGGGCACTTTTTTTCTTTTAAAAGGTATATAAATTAAAATTGGAAAGGGCTGGAGGGAAGGTGTGAGATTTTTCGTAGTTTTTTTCAGAGTTATGTTTTTTTCAGAGTTATGTTTTTTAGCCTTAATAGATTTATAATATGTAGGTCCCTTTATTTGTTTCTATAAAATTAACTAGTAAATTTAAAATGGAAAAAAGCTAGTAATAGGAACCAGGCCATCTTTGCCAATGCTGAAATGTTGCTATATTTATGAAAGGTAGACCAGGGCATTTTTTCTTCTGCCAGGTTTTATGCCAGAGTGCCACATGTTGGAGGGTTATAAAACTTTTACTAACGAGAAGTTGGAGGAATGCTAGCTTTCTAATTGCCTTTTTTTTTTCTGTACAAGCTGCTGTTTATTTTGGTCTTTTAAAAATGTGATTGTAATTTTGAAGTCTGCAAGTTTTAAATGGAGGCAAGCAGGACCTTGAAGTGCGGGAAGGATGCCTTACCTGGTGGCCAAAAGAAGGACTGGTGAGCGGGTAACTTGCAGTGCTGGCTCTTGCTCTGCTAATTCTGATGCCCTGGAAAAACTCATCAGCATTTCAATCCTGCAAATCCAGGCTCAGTCAATGGGATTTTTGTCACTTTGGGTTTTTTTTTTTAAATTTTTCTTTTCTTTAAATTCTTTTTTGAGCACGGATTTCTTTACCATGTGCATAAAATAGTGAGAGTGTGTTCCTGCTGGAAGTCTCACTGGTGTCTTTAGATGAAACCTCTACCTAAATGCTGAGTTATTACCAGCAGTGCATGTAACATTAGATATCCTTTGGCTTATTTTTTTTTTCTAGAAAACAGGTTGTTAGGGAAGCGTGAATAAATTAAACGGATTAGTTCACTGTAATGGTCGAAGAGGGTTTAAAGTGCAGAAGAGCTTCGTGGAAGCTTATGGGAGTTGCTCGGTGCTTGAAAGATTAAAGCTTGTTTGTGCAGAGATGGTAGTTTCCTACTCCAGGTATTTTAAATGCACGCTTCCCTCCCTCTCTTCTTTTTTTCTCATTGTAATTTTTTTGCTATTACTTCCATGCTATTGGAAGTGTGGCAATGGTGAAATGGTTTGAAATTTCAGTCTATAAATCTAAGCCATCGTAAAGTGCTTTATGAGGATAAGAAATGATGCCCTGGAAACTAGGAGTTTTCTTTTTCTTCTTGAATATTCTTAAAAAATGTATTTGAGGGGGGAAAAGCAGAGTTAGGGCTTTGAAAAAATGCCTGCACGTTGGGCTCCTCTCTTGTGTACCACATGTTGCTCTGAAGGAAGTTTGTGACCAAAGACTACTGCTGATTTATAAACCCCAGTGATGACTTCAGTGAATTCAGCTGAAATTCAACAGAAAATCCTTTTCCAACACTGTGTCTGCAGGCAAGATGGGATAATGTCATACACTGCATCTTCTTTGGCAGGTACTTTGGCCAAAAATTTCAATCCTGAATAGTGGATTATTCTAATCCTTATTAAGGTACCCTAATGAAAGCAACCTGTTTGGAAAGTATGTAACACTTGTGAATACCATTAATTTCAATTTAGGATATTAACACCCTGGTTCCCACTTAGGATCCTTGCTTAGGGAATTCAGAGGGAGAAGTAAGCACGCAGCTTTGAAGATGTCTAGATCCAAACCCCCACTCCTGGCCTTACAGAAGTGATATGACTGCACTATAATGGTTGCACACAAAGTGAGATTACAGGTTTCCAAGCTAGCAATGGGGTTTTTTATGGCAAATTTCTGTATGAAGATTCAAGAGATCACTTCTGGGCAGCTGCAGTCCTACCATGGTTCCTCTTTCGTTTTGTGTTGTACTGATAGAGAGTAATTGCAATGTAAAGGCACAGTGTGCAATATTAAAACATTTATTCTATGAAATGTGCATTTAATTTATATAAATGCTTTATGCGGGATCATGTTTTCTGAATTTATAAGCAGAGTTTATGAAATAATACGTAATGGGAAAAAAAATGCGTGTTTGGATCTAGTGAGTGGCAGTGCTGAGCTTTACTGTCTCTTTGTTTTAGTTGGGATGTGGGGTACGAGGATGTTTTGACTGAGAGGAGCAGGCTTCAAATAACCAGAAAACCCTTGTGCTACGAGGGATGTTATTGGGGCCCATCAGTCTGGAAGAGCTGATGGCTCTGGGGATTGGAATGGCTACATATATTCTCTCTTATGAAACAAGGAGTAGAAAGCCAGCTGTAAGAGCCTCCCATCTTCCAGCTGCAGCTGACTTCTTGTTTAAGATGGAAACATCAATGTTACTGAGGTCAAAGACTCACACGCAGGATTTTTTTGAATGGCTGGGCAAAACATTATGTATATTGTTAGCAAACTAGGGTCATGCTGCAACACAGGTGCCATTGTCCTGGCCTGTAAAATAGATGGGATCCAGCCTGGTGTCTGATTAAACCTTATTTATGCCTGATAGTAATCTTTCTGTCAGCACTGAAGAAAACTATCTGTAGAAGTAAGATCCTGGCTCCATTAGGGCAATGCTAGAGTTTTCTTTGAATTTAATGAGGCCAGGATAGTTGCTGTGTGGGTTGAGCTCAAGTAGGTATTGGTCAAGTTGAGCCTGGGATCCTCTTAAGAGGTTGAACAGTAGGTAGGTTGTGAGGGAGAGGGCTGGGGGATAACGAAAAAGAAAATAAGAGGATGTGTAACACTTTCAGGTCTTTATCTGGCTGAAAAGTTCACTGCAGTTTCCCCATTAGCCTTTAGAGGGCAGATCATATCCAGTAAATAGCAGATTTAGGGACTTGCCTGATTTTTCTGGTTGCGAATTCTGAAAGTTTGGAGATTCTGAATACAGATTTTTTTTTTTTATATGTGTAATTTTAATTAATTCAGCAATAACTTCTGGTGCTTTAAAGGGTGAAAGTTATGTTAACTTACAGAAGCAAGATGAGCTCAAGTTTTGATTTATCTATGTGTATTTACAGTCTTTCTAGTTTCAATGCTTACAGTTGTAATACAAGCAAAATATTACTTATCAATGTGGGGAGAAAAATCTTGGGAACATACTGTGGCAGAGAAGAATTATGTAATATGTTGACTAAATTCATTTTTTATGTTAAAAAAGACCACAAAAAATGATTTGAGCTTGGAGAGTGGGTTTTAGAGAGTAATACTGTGTGACGAATGTGTAATCCCATTCTTCTCTCCTGTAATCTCTTCTCTAAATCCCCAAGTCTCGTGCCTAGCAGTCTTATCCTTGGTGAACAACTGCTTAGAAAAAACCTGTGATAAACAGAATATTCCACAGTGTCAGAGGAATCTGTGTGAAATGAAGGAAGCCAAATTAAATTTAAGCTTTTCTGTAAAGTCATTTTCAGTGAAACTTTTCATATGGGGATTAAATACCCCTTATAGTCAGCATGCCTGCAGAAGCAGTGGCTATTTAATTCTCTGATTAATTAAAACCAGAAATAACAAAGTAATGTTCTGCTTTCTTCTGCTACTACCCTAAAGCTCATGGATCATGGAGAAGATGATTATTCTTGAAAAAGCCATTTAGTTCTTAACAAGAAAAGCTAGTCTTTGTGGCTCAGCCATGTTGGCATCTGCTTTGTGGGTTTCTCATCAAAAAAACCATAGGGGTTATTCCTAAACAAAATGAAAATCTTTGTTCCAAGAAGGATTTCTGTCTTTCTCTCTCTCGCTCCTTTTTTTTCCCTTCAGATTTTTTTTTTTTTTAAATCTTCTGAAGGTGGAGGTACTGCTGCTGACTGTGTTCCCCAAAAGATGTGAACTAGACAGTAGGATTTTCTTTAGCTTTTTGGGTTCAGTCTTTAACTGCTGTGATCCTTGCCCTGTCTTGCTGCTTATCTTTGGTATGTTGATACATAATTCTGAAGTTATCCTTATAACACTGCCCGCTCTAAAGTGGATAGCAGTTTGAGTGAGCACCTTTAGCTGACCACTGGAAAGACATTTCTCTTATAAAAAACAGGATAGTAAGGCTCTCAAGACATCTTCTTGTCTAGCAGGTTCTTCCTAGATGTGATTGATGTTACAGAGCCTGTTTCTAGCATGCCGTCATCGAATATGTCCTTAGGTCTCTAGTGGTGGAGTGTGTCCTGTTAGGCTGTCCATTGTGGTCCTTTGCTGTCCTTAACGCTCCTGTTCCATCTAACCCAGATCTCATCTTAGTGTGATCCGTTGCATTGTCAGGGCATGGAGCTCAGCACCTATGAGGGTCTGTGAAAGTGCCTTTGGGTGCATCTCAGAACAGATGAGTCATTAGTGCTGATGTCTTGGATGACATTACTTTGAGCCATTGCCGAGAGCATATTATTACAGATTCTGTCTCGTGGAAGAAGGTTGGAAGAGAAGATCCATGCCCTTGCTTGAATTGGTGGAAGGCTGCCCACTGTTTTGATGCAGTTGAGGACCAGCTGTGGAACCTGTTATCTCAGATTATCGTGAGTACTGTTGAGGGTAGTTTCTGACTGCAGGTCTGGATGGGGAGTTAGATCCTAAGGGTATCTGCTGAGCAAATCTTCCCAGATCTGATTTAAAAGACTTAGAAGCCACCTTGCAGAAAAGCTGAAAAAGCGTTTTGTCCAGGACTAACCACTCAAGGCTTTATCCTTGTATTTAGATGAGTCTCTGTTTTTTCCAGGATAATCAGGACCATCTAAGATAGGTGCTTTGAACGTCACTGGTTTCTCAGAATCTTGAAAAAAACCAAAAGCAGACCGACAAATGGAAACAAAAGCAGAATCTTGAAAGGAAACTTATCTCCAAAATGCTTGACAAGGCCCAGAGAGAAGGTGTGTGAAACAGGCGTTTGGGAACTCCCACAGAGAAGGGAATATAAGTGTTTAATCCGAGGCCAGGCTATGAGGGTTAACACTCTTTTCACTGTATAACTTCTTGAAGGTCAGTGGGGTCAAGGTAAATAAGTTTGGAGCAGAGACCCAAGCACCGATGAGCTATAATCCTTGTTTGCTCTTTTGGCTGAGTGAACAACCCTTCCTCTGTTGCAATTCTTAACATGTAAAATGGGGATATTAGGCAGCATGTTCCTTAGTGTACCAATAGCTTTAAATGGCCTGTACCCTCTAGACAGAGGGAAGGAAAAATGAGAGTAAAACCACTGAGAAATGTTGGAAACGGCTTATACAAACCTTTTCATTTGCCTTACTGTGGTTTATGAGAGTGCGTGAGGGCCCTGTACCGTGTCAGACCTCGGGCAGTGGTATCTCCAAGCTGAAGCAGCAGTTGTAAGCATGTTCTAATTGTTTTTCCAGAATTACCCACAGATCAAACCCTGAAAAGCTTCACAGTCCAACACGCCTTCAACCTTTTGTGAGATCTAATCCATGACGACTTTTTATTCTAAATTGCCATAGGTGTGATAGTTGCAACTTCCTTGGGCAAGGTTGGAGGTGTAGGACAACAATGGGAGAGTTGCCCAAGGCGATTTAAAGAGAGGTGAGGGTTGGCATGCTGTCACTTGCTGCTGGAGCTGCCTGCAGGCTTCGCTTATTGAGATGGGAATATTCCCATGTTGGAGGTGATGGCACAGGGGGCTGGAGACCTCTTTGAGTCTTTCAGATGGAGGAGAACATTTCCTTGGTGCTACGTTGGCTGCTTGATGCAAGCTACAGCGCTTTGCTGTGCTTATCTTTAATGGAAGCACCGAGTCCAAGCAAGCATGGGGCATGGTGTGTCCTTAAGTCAAAGTCTGAGACTGTCCCTTTACTCCTTCCCTCCCTCCTCCATCTGCATCCCCTTTTTTCCTGATGTTGGTCTCTGGGAAAGCAAGCCTTTTGTCTGGATTTTTTCTTTTTAAGTTTCAGCAAAAAAACCCAACCCTATTACCTCTGTCATGCCCTGATTGTCAGAGAGCGTGTTGAAACAAACCCTTGCTTAGAAAATAATTACTAGTCCCCAGTGCCTGAGAGTGTACTTAAAGCTGAGGCTTGGTCCTGCATGGTTGTATGCACCTGAGTCATTCTGGGATGGGGAGGGTGAGAGTTGGGCCCTCTCACCTGTGACTGGTTTTGGTTGTGATTACTGTGCTGCTCCCTCTCTTGCTTGACGGGGTTTGGTTTGGTTGCAGTTAGGCTAACGAGAGGTTAAACCAAAGTGTGGGAGTTTCCACTTGTGCTTTGAGTCATAATTAAGTCTCATCAGGGAGAGAGATGCCTCTTCAATGTTGTATGAAAAGGCAGCATTAAAAAAATTCCAACATCAGAGTGTGGTTTATAGTATTGCATATAGCAGGGGATTTTGTATGAAGGCGCTCAGCATTTGAAAAGGAATTTTAAATTGTTGGTGAAAGTTAATCAAAGAATATGCATCCAGTTGCTTAACAGAGAGCAGTAAACTATTCATCTCAACCCAGCTTGCGAAGTGCTTGGGACTGATTAAACAAAGACCTGAGCTGTGGAGTTGTCAGGGCCATGGTCTTTAATGTGTTTGAAATACTTTGTAGAACAGCCGTCCTCCTACTGCTTTTAGTCCACTTATCTAATTTTCAGCTTCTCCACTCTGTGTAAATGTGATAAATAAACTTTGTAATCGCATAACTGAGCTACTTTTGATGCCTGCCTGCAGATATCTTGTTCTTGAGGCTAGATCACACAGAAGTGTAAATCAACACTTTGCTCAATAAAGGACGACTTAAAAAATGGCTTTTGGTCTTTTATTGTACAGTTGACCTGGAGGACTTGGTTGCCTAAGTCTTTTTATCACTGCTAATGTGATAAACTTCTTTTTACAGCTCCTAGGAAGGGAGAGTCTTGATCATTCCTTTCTCCAAGTACTGTACTGCAGGAGCTTCCCCAAAGAACAGTTGAGATTTAATAGGTTTGATATAAAATGCTGAATTAACCAAGTTACTCTTTACAATGAACTCAGGATATAAATAACTCTGAGCCTGTCTTGCGGGTAAGGAAAAGGAGCAGGAGTGTGGGGCTGAGGATAAATCACTGGATGAAAGCAAAGCAAAGGGAGAATTGTGTGTTCCCCATTGCAAACTTCATGCCAAAAACTTATATTTGAGCAAAAGTGGTATTTGGGAATATCAATATTGTGAACTGGATTTTAGCACTGGGTGGGCTGAGGTGGAAGAGTCATTTTTAGGGAAGGAGGAGTGGGAGGTTGAAGCAAAGTCTGTGCAGGGTGTTGAGGAGAGCAGACTTGTTGAATACTGCATTTCTGAACATTTTTTTTAATGACCAGGTATCAAGGGGAAAAAAAATATATCGCGTTCTTGGTCCTTGTTTCCTGTGCTGAGGGTGAACTTTGTCAGACAAACCTCCGACAAATTGTTTTCCCTGATAACCAGTTAACACTGAGAAGCAGATAGGCAAAAACTCTTATCATCTTGACAAGCGACGAGCTTTTCGTTAAAACTCAAACCAGAAGCTGTGTCAGTGTGTTGAGTTTACACCTTGCAATAATAATCTGTGCTTTTATCTGATCGGAGGAGGATTTTATAACTTTCAAATGGGTCTTTGGCAGGGAGCCAGCCCTGCTGTCATTTTTTATTAGCTTTCTTTTTTTCTTCCCCTGTAGCCAGTATGCCTTTTTTTTTTTTTTGTGATACTGTTTAAGGAATATGTATGCCATTCCTAGGGATATTGGGAAATGATATTTTAAAGTTCTGTGTCTCAGCCCATTAGAGGGATCTATAAAACAATCACAGCAGCAAATGTGCAGTAACTAATCAAAACCACCGAAGCTAACCACAGCAGTACTTCAAGCCCTTTTAAATAATAAAACCTCATTTTTTGCTGTGTCTTATCTGCTGTCTCATCAGGAAAGAGCTAATTAGATTCTTCTAAAAAGTAAATATTGTCAGTTCATTGGTGGGTGGAGGTGATGGGAGGTAAGACACGCTTGCCGTCAACATTGGCAAACTGATGCAGAAAACAAAGTGAAGTTATAAAAGCCCTATAAAAAGCTATTTGAGTTTTAAAGGAGCTTATTCCATGTGTAGGTGGTATAGCAACTTTTCCCTATGGTGGGTATGGCTTCTGTAGGCAGAGCCTGGAGGAGTCCGTGACCTGCTTTGCTACTCCATGTCATTCCCCATCTTAGCTACACAGATGTGGGTTGCAGGTTTGGGACTGTGTTCACTTGATCACAAGCAGTCAAGTTACTTTGAAAAATTCAACTGTGAAAAATTCAACTACTACTTGTCACTAGTGTTTTAAGCCAATACATTTAATTTCTTATGCAGAATGTTGGGTCTGTGTGCTTGGTCGGTTGGGTTGGCTCAGTTGAGTTGTGATGGGTGGTGAAGGTAGAGTCGCTGCTCCAAAGCTTGCGAGATGGACTGGAAAGTATTGAGGACTTGTATTTAGGACTCTTGTAGGGGGAAAACCCCCAAAGCCATGTCCTGCAAGGTTGAGCACTTAGCGGAGTGGCGTACAGGTAGCATAAAAAAAGCAGATGGCTGGGGAGAGAAAATGTGTAATAAAGGTAGGTGTACTTTTTTTCCTCTTGTTCCTTTGATTCTCTGTTTATCAAGGAACAACAGTAAAAGAGATAGATTCTTCTGGTTGCATTCAGCCATCAAAACCTACCAACTTAGCTGTGGAGATGAAGGTCTCTAGACTGCCTGGTGGCCAACCCCTGTCCAGTTACAACAGCAAATGTAGGTCACTGACCTAAACCTGAACCTGGAGGTGGAAAGCTGCCTTTGCTGCTTATATCAACCAGCCTGGAAATAGCGTTGCTGTCAGGGGGACTGGGATTTCTGCCATGTCAGAGTGGTGTGGGGTGTTCCTGTGCTGCAAGGAGGCTGCCAGACTGCTGTGCTAATCACGTGGATGAAGAAAGTAGCTGTGCTTGGAGGGAGTTTCAGTTACGTGAACCAAACGCTTTGTGTGTTATTGTTAAAAGTAATGTTAGCTACAAACAGACATTTGGTTTCTTAGCCGTTTTTTTTTTTTATTGTCACATTAAGCACAGAGTCAAGAGATTGATAGTCTTGTATAATAGAGGCAATTTTACAGAATAATACAAAAATGCAGTTGCTTTCATGTAAACCACACCAAAAGGTAAGGGGATTTTTTTATTTGATTTTTTTGTTCCTTGAGGGCTTTTTGCTTCCCCCATAGCCCCAGGTCCCTCTGTTTTCAGAGGGCATGCTGGAGTGTCCCCTGTGCTTTGATGTGGTTTCTAAAGTGTGCCTCTTCATTGGACTCCCTACAGATGTCTTTATGTGAAACAGAACATTAAAATCCAAATGTGTCTGCTCTGCAGGTCATTTTTCATCCTTTATGTGCGACGTCAAATGTATTGCAGAATTGTTCTGCTGCACCCCCAGCCCAGGAAGGTGCGGGTAACAAAATGGGGGTAGGAGCAGGGAGTTCGTTGGCGGTTAAGCCCAAATTTCTCCTTAGTTGCTTCCTCTGGGCCTCTCCCCAGCTCTCTTTTTCTCTCAAGGTGAAACTGAAACCGCGGTGACTTCACCCAAGCCTGCCGAAGTTAAAGAAAATTTGATACTTCTCACTTATAGGTCACTTCAGTCCAGATTGTTTGCTGCCAAGAGTGGGGGTGGGGGAAATGCCCTCCTGTTAATGGAAAAGCAATTACTATTATTTCTGGCGCGTCCATTGTGTCGTTCCAGCATAACACCTAGGTTATGGGCTCTGCTTGTATTGCACTGATTCCTTGGGCTCCTAGCCGACTATTGATGGGCTGCGCCCATCGTGCAGTGACGGAACGATGGCTGTGTGAGATGAGGGTTATGTGCTATGATGTACATCAGTGTGTTGGAAGGGAATAAACATCAAGTGAGTTACTTTGGGGCCATTTGTTGGTCTTTAAGGTAGAAATCCCTGGAAAAGATCTTCTACTTTAGATTCCCCTGTCCCTGCAAATTCCTAAAGGTAAAAATTGCTCTTGGTAGGCTCCAAAGCTGTTATGCCATTGAGAGTCTCTCTCTGGCTACTTTTTGTGGATCTGTGGGAGGTGGGACATTTTTTTTTTTTCCTTTTTTTTTCTTTTTCCTTGTAGGTCTCTGGACTCTAATTCAGGTCAAATTTTTTCTCTTGATAAACTTCAGTTTATATGTATTTAAAGTATGCAAAATGTGGTGTTTGAATTAGGATGTTGAACTACTTGGCCTGGAGTAATGGCTTTTTCTAGAAGGACAGACTTTCTTGAATTTGGGGTTTTATCGATACCAGTATTTATCAGGTCTTACCAGTATTTATCAGGTCTTACCAGTATTTAATTTGGATCTTAGCAATATTGTTATCTGGCCAATAGATGTCATGTACTACTGTGCTCTTCTTGTAACAATAGCCAAAGCTGAAGGATGACATTAATACCTCTAGTTTGAAAAGAGGTGGGGGACCAAGATAATGTGTCTTGTGAGAACATGTCCACAGGGTCCTATTTTGAGACTAATTCTGTGTCCAGCCTAAAATGCTGAATGTTAACGTGCTTAGGGCTTCGGCAGTGAAGTTCAGAGCTGGTGGCAGCATCCTTCAGCTTGTTAGTCCAGATTTTTCCTATCCCATGACCACTTTTTCTGCTGTGATCTTGCTACGCCCTGTTTAATGATCCATTTCAAGCACAATGTTTTATCCAAAACTTTGCATTTTCCCATTCTTTGATTTCTTCCCTTTCTAGAGGAAAAAAGATTACATAAATTTGAGAGATTTTAATGAGTACACTGGGCTTGCTTTTGGTGTAATTTACAGTGGATTCAGTGTTATAACTTCATTACGCTTCAGTTGAGTAAGTATGTCATAAATGGGCGTATCTGAGTGGAATCGAGCCTCGAATCTCTTTGTTGTGTGGGCTTCAGAAAGACCAAATGCTCACTCCCCTTTTTGAAGTCCTAATTCTCTTTATATGATGTTGCAATGTCTTTCTATAGACTTGTGCCTCTGAAGTTCGAGATTTCTAATGCAAAAAATACCACTTTTCCCCCAGTTGCTTCAAATATTGACGTTACTAGCAAAATTTGTCTTCAGTAGTGTTCACACAGACCTTTTCCTGTGGCTTTGTTGCAAAAATCCCTATTGTTGAGACTTGTCCCTTAAGAGTTTTTTAATACGCATGTTTGGTAGTCCCCTTTCTCAGCCGTTACTTCTCTTGTAGGAGCACTTGTAAACATCAAGGATACTACTGCTTTCCAACCACTAGAGGTCAAGATTGTGCTATGGCATAGCACAGGGCTGCTCATCATGTAAGGTTTAGCTCCAGTTCCTGGTGCAACCATGTCCTGTGTCAGCTATATATATTTAATTTTACTGCCAATTGCCATTTTCGGCAATTAAGACAAAGCCAATTGTATGTGCACAGTGTGAAGGGCACTTTGCCTTACACAATGGTAGAGCCTGGTGGATTTTGCAAGGGTTGGGATATCTGTGCTGTGCTTGGGTTTTAATATTCTTCAGATCTAGGAACTACACAAGTGATTGGTCTCTGATGGGGTCTTTCTTCCCAAGGAGGGATTCAAAAGGGAGTTGAGCTGAGAGAGGCTGTCAAAATAAAACTTGCTTATAAATTATCTTTGTTTGATATTAATACTTCTAAGTGTTTAAAAGGAAATAATTTTGAACGTTTCTGCTGTAGAAGTGCTTTCTACTTTCTGCAGTTCAGGTAGCAAAAATACTTTTTATTATTTTGTAGATTCCACTTGTTTTATTTCTCTATTGTTTTCCTAGTGCAGTTGGTTTCAGTGACAATAGTGTCTACAATGTAGTTTCTAGTATTCCTTCTTCCTTCTAAAGCCAGGCTGTCACATTAGTGTGGGGCAGGGGATGGTCCCTCTTGCCACCTCGTTTGTCTCCTTTTGTAGAGGAGCAATAAAATACTCAGAGGCAGGTTTGATTTGGATTGTACTGCTAATTGCTAGAAATAGAGTCTATATTAATAACTGAAATATGTAAAAAAAGTCATTCTTTTTTAAAAAGAAACCCATCATCTAAAATCACACTTTCAGAAAGACATCTGGATGATTTCCATACACCTTTCTTCTTATATATTAAAAAAAGATAGAAAAATATGGGAGGGATCCTGTACACCTGTGTGTGTATATATCCGTATAAATTTCAGACTTTCAGAGTGTTTAGCTTGTTGTTACACCAGAGCATGTGCAGAACCATTGTATCCATTGACTTGGCCTTTTTCCTCTTGTTTTGGCCATGATTTGGCACTTGTGGTGAGAACAGTGTCTTTATACTATTCCACCTACTTGCCCTTTCCCTTCAATTTGAAGTTCTTGGTCAACTCTCTTGAACAATTGGGGCTAAACCATTTTTCCTGTCAAATATTGTGCTCAGTAGCAATGAGGAAACCAAATGAGTTTTTGCAGCAGGGCACACACATTGACCTCTGCTGCAGACAAAGGCCAAAGCCCCAGGAATACGTACCAACAGCAGTACAGGGGAACTCCACCGAGTCCATGTGTTTTGCTCCCTGAATCGTGGTGCTTCTCCCAGTGAGCAAATCTTGCTTCAGTACCGTTTACAGCTCATTCTGTACATCAGCAATGTACAATTAAGCTCTCCTGGGGTACCACAAAAATGCTTTCAGGAACCTCTGGGGTCCAGATGTGGAATGTTTTGTGCTGACATGGGTTGAAAAGAGGAACAAATCCAATGGTTAAGTACGTCCTTTAATTTAGCCTGTGACAGTCACCACATGGCCTATGGGCTAATATTTCTGCATCTGTGCTGTAAATAGATCAATATGGCAGTATGATGGGTTTGGCATTTTGATTTGTGAAGAGTCAGAATATTGTTTGTATTGTTGCATAATCCCTGGAATGGTTTTGAAATGAATCTTCTGTTTCTTTGGAATATCTGGGTTAGGAAAAACGTAACATTTTGAAGCTCCATTAAGTGTGTGTTTTATTTTGTCTCATTTGTCGTATTTCATGACTGATTGCATCTTTTGGCTGGGGAAAAAAAAATACTCGAGGATGCTATCGTAAAAGGTGAAATCTGCTTTATTTCTAGGCACAGCAGCAAAGAAACCTGGACAATATTGTATCACAGCATCCCAGGATAAGCGGGGGGAAGAAATCCAAGAAAGAAGTCTGCGCAAGCTCAGATCTGGAGGTAAAAAACACTAGCCCCATGTCTGAGCAAGATTCGGGTATCCTGGATGTTGAAGATGAGGATGAGGATGAAGAGGTAACTGTATAACATCAAATCCAGGCGACTGGACAGTTTGGGGGTGATCAGTAGTGTCTCAGGTGGTGTTTGCACCTTGCTCAGTTTTTCGTGTTGCCATGCAGTGTGTCATGAAGATGCAGAATAGGCTGTAGGACATGGGATGTGTTTCAGTATTGGGTTATTTTGCACTGTTTGCCCTATTCTTGTTAGCAGGCCCAGCAAAGAGGCCAAGTATTGTATAAGAACTGAACAACCCGTGTCTTCTGTCCCCCAGCTCATGGGTTGCACTCCTGTGCTTTTTTGGGAAGGCAGTTTGGTATCTATCATTTAAAAAAAGATAAATTGCTGCATAGCGCATGAGATACTTGGCCTTTTCTGTGGGATGTGTGTCTTGGTGGCAGAGACATACTTTGTGTTGGACAGAATTGCATCGGGACAGAATTTTTTAAATGCAGTTTTATTTCCTTGATGTTCTTTTTGTCTCCCTTCTGCTGTTACTTCCTCAGACCAGCAGTCTGGTAACCACAAAGCATAACCTCACTGATAGTGCTGGTGGTTCTTTCCTCCCTGCGCTAGAGGATACTGCATGCAGTTGGCCATCTTGTATTTGTGGTGCTTAAAATGCAATAGAGCTCTGTCCCTCTGTGTTTCAGGAAAGGCAGCTTGGAGATACCTAATCAGAGTGCAGGTCACGAGGTGTTGAGCTTTTGGATATGTTTTTCATTTCTTGTGATGCGGTCTTGAGTTTGACCTTTTGGCAAGTTTTATCTGCCACGCTGGATGCTTTTTCTCTTATTGCTGAAGCCTCTCTTATGTCAAGAGAGTGATGTTTTCAGCTACAACCAGTAACTGAATTGGATAGTATTTGTTGCCTTGAACTTGACAGTCCATGACCAGCCACAGAAGAGGATTAAGAACAAGTTTCTGAAGTTTAAAGTAGTGTGGGTTGCTCAAGTGGTTCTGTGCCTGTGTTGTGCCTTTTCCACTGCTGTTCAAGTCTCTCCTCTTCATCTCTGCTGCACTTCCAAAGCAGACTGGGGAGATCACCACTTCCTTCACAGGGAGCAAACTGTAGGGTACAACCCAGACCCCTCACGCTGCACTGAAACCATCTGGGTAGGATATTTATTCCTACATCAAAATGGAAATACAGCATAAGTTAAACAAAAGAAAAATGAGTGGGAAGGGCATGGTTTTTTGAAATCAAACATTGTTTTGAATAGATCTATTTTGGTATTTCCCTGTTAAAAAATAGAAATCTGGTCCTTCAATAGTTCTTGTTCCATCTCACTCTAAAAATCTCTCACTTCTGTGGAATGGGTTCTTGCAAAACCAGGCAGCAGTGTAAAACTTGGCAGTACTTGTGAGGTATACAAAGTTTGAGTTAACTGGAATTAGGAATTAGAATTGAATTTCAATTAGAATTGGAAGGTATAAGGAAAAGTATAAGAAAACATTTAGGAGGGAAGAATTTAAAGACAATGTTTTGTCTGGCGCAGTCGGGAGAAATCTCTTAATTCCCTTCATCAAACTGATTTAACTCATCTCGAGGCAGATTTCGGTGCGTTTAAAGCCAGGCGGGTAAGAAGTGAAACGTCTCGCCGTGGGGATGGCGGTGCAGCGGGATGGATGGGCAGAGGAGGTGGTGGCGGCGGCGGGAGGGGCCGGGGCCGGGGCAGCGGCGGCCGCTGTCCGTGGTGATGAACCGGGGAGCGGAGGGGCAGCGCCAGCAGGAGCCCCTCGTCGGCTCGGCCTGGCTTTCTGGAGCCCTATTGCAAAGACCTCTCTGCCTCGTTTTCCCAGTATTGCCTTGGTTCCTCATGAGCTTAGCTCTTCCCAATGTTCCTGCCTCCTGGGAGTCTTTTCCTTTTTGGAAATAAAATGATTTATCCATTACTAGAAATGGATCTCTCAACTGGAAATAAAGCCATTAAATTTTTGGGCCCCTCACTACAAGAAAGGCATTGAGGTGCTGGAGCGTGTCCAAAGTAGGGCAATGAAGCTTATGAAGGCTCTAGAGCACAAGTCTTATGAGGAGCAGCTGAGGGAACTGGGGTTGTTTAGCCTGGAGAAAAGGAGGCTCAGGGGAGACCTTGTTGCTCTCTATAACTACCTGAAATGAGGTTGTAGTGAGGTGGGGGTCAGTCTCTTTTTCCCAGGTAGCAAGTGATAGGACAAGAGGAAATGACCTCAAGTTGCGCCAGGGGAAGTTTAGATTGGATGTTAGGAAAAATTTCTTCACGAAAAGGGTTGTCAAGCATTGGAACAGGCTGCCCAGGGAAGTGATTGAATCACCATCCCTGCAGGTTTAAAAGATGTGTGGATATGGCGCTTAGGGACATGGTTTAGTGGTGGACTTGGCGGTGCTAGGTAAACAGTTGGACTCAATGATCTTAAGGGTCTTTTCCAACCTAAATGATTCTATGATTCTACATCTGGAGGATTGTCATGTGTGCGTAGTGGGTTGACCCTGGCCGGCGGCTAAGCCCCCATCGAGTTGCTCACTCAGTCCCCCAACCCCCAGAAGAATTGAGGAGACAATGTGAAGGGCAAAAGCTAGAAAACTCATGGGTTGAGGTAAAGACAGTTTAATAAGTAAAGGGGGACACCCCCCCCCACCCCTGGCAATGCAAAGCCGATCACTCAGCACCTCCCACCAGCAGACTGATGCTCGGTCAGTGTCTGAGCAACAGCTGCTTTTGAAACACCCCCCCTGCACACACATTTTATTGCTGAGTGTGGTGTTACATGGTATGGAATATCTCTTTGGTCCATTTGGGTCAGCTGTCCCAGCGTTGTCCCCTCCAGCCTCTTGCTCAGCCCCAGCCTACTTGCTGAGGGGGGTCCAGAGTGAGAAACAGAAAGATCTTGATGCTGTGTAAGCACTGTTTAGCAATAGCTAAAACATTGGTGTGTTACCAACCCTGTTTTGGTCACACATCTAAACCACAGCACCGTATGGGCTGCAATGAAGAAAATGAGCTCCATCGTAGCCCCAGTACAGTGTGTAAAATGTTAATGGGAGGTTCTTTGGTAAGTGTTCTCCGAAGTCACAGACCAACTGCAAAACTGTGTTTCATGGTTGACAGATTGATTTCTACCTTTTCATCTTCTGGTGTCACTCTTTCTCCTTATGATTATCTTGTCTATGCAGGATTACTATTAATACAGAACTTGAGTCTCTAAAGTTAATCCTCATTGCTTAAAATTGTTAGTATTAGGTGTCCTGAGCGTAAGTGAATTGCATACCATTTCCTGCACAGTCCCCATGTTCTGGAGGTCTGAATAAAGCTTTCTGGGCTTAGAAGGACAGTACTGCAGCAAGTGGGCACAAGTCATTTGCTGTGCTCTGCCTCTCACCAAGATTGCTGAGGCTTACACTTCTCAAGAAAATATGAAATACTGCTAACAAGAAAGCCTGGAGAAAGCAAGAATAAAGTCAATAGACAAGTAAAGAAGTGATCCTGAAACATGGAAAGACTGCACTGGTAGCTCTTGCTCTTGACCTCTCACAGCCAATAATGCCAACCAGTAACCACAGGCTTCTGTTTGGAAGACAGCCAGTGATGACTGGTTGAATGTGGAATGGGAAGAACGAAGGGCACCTTGCACCAACTCCAACTCAGAATTGAAAACAGGATGGTCCTAGGTGTTTCTGATTAAGTTTAGGTAGGAGAACTCCGGATCCTGGTGCATAGGCTGGAAAAAGTGTGGTAATGTGCGTTGGGTTTTGTTTGTTTGTTTGTTTGTTTTTCTTTCCCCTTTAGGAAATATCTGAGGCCCCTTCAGCAGGCTGTTCTGTGATGTTCTCCATCTAGGCTGGATGCACTGTTCTAGAGAGCCCATGATTCCTTACCTGTATGAAGCAAACCTTTTGTCCCTGCAGCAAAATTTACAGGAGAAGTTTTGAAAGGGAAGAAATAGCAGAAGAGTTTTGCTTATACTGTTGCATGTATTCTAGTGTAGATCATTCTCTCCCATGGGGTAGAAGAGAGCTCTGCCAGCTGCATTCAAGAAGATGAATACGAGATGTGGTTCTCCACTATATTACTGCTCTCCAGTTTGGAGACATTATTGTCCTACTTAAGTACAGATGCCTCACTGAGGTGGAAGCTCCCACTATAATCGGAGTGAGGAAGTGGGCACAGCTGTAAAGTGAACTGGGAGAAGGTTTAAAACCAGTTTTTATGAATGTCAAGTTGCAGAAGGAGAATTTGCATTTCACAGTGAGTAGCTCCACAGACTGTTCAGTTTGTGCCAGCTGTTCCCTTTGTAGTAAAAAGCATCCAGAAAACTACAAAGCTCATCCAGATTCTTCCCATTTTCAGTGACTTTTCTTTTGTGATCTTGTTGAATATAGCAGGACAAACTCGCCTGTGTTTTGCCTCGTTTCTTCTTGTCCCCAAAAAAAGCTGGTCAGGTGTCTGTGAAGTGGTTTGGTCAAATTGGACTCCCTGGTGCTCCTTTGTGGGAGAAGGGGAAATTTTAAGGAAGGACATCACATTTCAGAATAATAGCTACTCAACTGTCTTTGAAGAACAAATCAACAAATTCCAGACAGTTTTCTATTTGGAGAAGGAGTTTGGCACACAGGACATCAGCAGGTTTGAGGTGTGGCCAAAATTCATCATGCTTCTGGCGTTCTTTCAGGTTGACCTGGCTGTAGGAATAAGCTGTAATTTTCTAAGTGAGTGTAACAGATTTCTTGCAAAGTTTTGGGAGCTAGAGCAGGGACCCCAGAGAGCTCGCTTGACTTTCCCTGATAAATGGCTTTGTTAGGTGCCATCAGCCTCCACCTTTTGTTTGCTTCCACTAGTAATTATGCAAAAAACATCGTGGACACTGAGAGAAACCTCTCTATTTCCAGACAAGCTGTCTACCTCTTGTCTCTAACGTGAGCCAGAGTGAGATCAGTTAGTCTGCAGGACCATCTGGCCACTTCCAATATCACAGTATGCTGAACATCCTGTTGACTGTGCAAATGCATTCAGTTTTTTTTTTCCCCTAAGGTTAAGGCATGGGACACACTGGGGCAGTCAAAGGACACCAAGACCACACAGGATGTAGCAAATCTACAGCAAAGTTAGTTCCATATTTCCATTCAGCATGGGATAAAGTGCTTCCTGGCTGCTGATACCCAAAGAGATTAGATGTGATTTGTTGAATCATAGAATAGTTTGGGTTGGAAGGAACATTTAAAGGTCATCTACTCCAACCCCCGTGCCATGGGCAGGGACATCTTCAACTAGATCAGGTTGCTCAGAGCCCTGTCCAACCTGACCTCGAATGTTTCCAGGGATGGAGCATCTACCACCTCTCTGGGCAACTTATGCCAGTGTTTCACCACGCTCATTGTAAAAATGTTCTTCCTTATATTTGGTCTGAATCTCGCCTCTTTCAGTTTAAAACCATTACCCCTTGTCCTATTACTACAGGCCCTGCTAAAAAGTCTGTCTCCACCTTTCTTACAAGTCCCCTTTAAGTATTGAAAGGCCACAATAAGGTCTCCCTGGAGCTTTCTCTTCTCCACACTGAACAAACCCAATTCTCTCAGCCGTTCCTCATACCAGAGGTGTTCCAGCCTTTGGACCATTTCTGTGGTCTCCTTTGGACCTGCTCCAACAGGTCCATGTCTGTCTTGTACTGCGGACTCCAGAGCTGGGTGCAGTGCAGAACCAACACTACTTTGAGCAGTAGAATTTTACTCCCTAAGGTGAACGGATGCTTTCTGCAATGTGGGCATTGCGTGAAGGGACCCAGCCTGCTCAATGTCCTCTCTTGGGCTTGAGCCTTTGGGGATGCAGTGTCGTGTGTGCACGTGTTTCTCTGCACCAGCACATCCATGTACATCAATCAATGGGCCCATGAGATGGTTCATAAAACACCTCTCTTGAATTCCTGGTGTTTAAGTCTGGAGGTTTTTTTACTTCACTGAAAGAGGAGCGAATGTGTATGTGTTTGTGTCATGTCTTTACATCAAACAACTAACAAGGATCAGAGATTCAAGCCATTTTATCGCAAATTTGTCTGAAGCCAGATCAGAGCATCCCTTAACTCTGGGCCAGCCTTATGTTCGTGGCAGCTACAGCTGAACATTTCCATTGAAAACTTGGCTTCTATGGGTTAAATTTGCTACAGGTAGTGTTTAACCCATCTGAAAATGTTCTTGCAAAAAGAGAGGGTTTGGCTGTTTACAGAGACTGACAGGTCTGCCTCTGCTTCCAGCACCAGGAGCATGCCAGATGCAGGGTTTAGGAATGAGGTTTGTGAAGCTGATCTTTTGTGGACTGGGAGAATTTTGGACAAGATGAATAAATTCTTTGTTCTGCAATCTAAAAAAAAAAAAAAAGATTAGGCTGAAGGGGAGATGTCAGGGGAGTAATCAGTCCTGTTGTTGAGGCATCACTAGTTCTCATTTCATCATCAAGTTTCAAAAATCAAAGATTTATTTATTTTTTTGAACACTAATAGTGCAGCTTTGACTAAGAAAATCAAGTCACTGCTAAAGGGGATGTGCTAAGCCTAAATTTTTAGATATGTCTAAATATCTAAATATTAGATAAATATCTACATTTATAAATATTAGATATGTTTAAATTGGGCAACATGTTAAACTAGCCACAGAGATAATTTCATATATTCTGTATTTTCAGAGGACTATATTGGTTAGTCTAGAAAGACTTCAAACGATAGGATTATATGGCTATATGTGGAAGAGGTGATCTGTTCTTTGCCTTAAAATATATCATAGTTTTATACCCTGCATAAAATCCCAGCACAGGTTTTGGGTGCACGTCATTCTGTTCACAGAAGCTTTCTTGTGGTCCATGCACTTCCATGTCTGATAGTGTTCTACCTAGATTAGCAATTTTAAAGCTATTAATGTCTCAGAGATGTTAATTCTGCAGAATAGTCCAGCGTATTTTTTGAGAGTGTGTGTGTGGGCTTAAAAGTTTTTACAGAAGATCAGAGACTGTGAAAATGTTGCAGTCTGCTTTGAAATAATTTCTCTGGGGGAGTAAACTCTGTTCTTGGCAGTATCCTGATTTCACAAATCTTTATCAGAAATATTTCTCTGTGGACCATGTTCAGCTAGTGTCCCAAATCCAAAAGGAGCAAACCCGTTTGATCCTGAATTCAAATTCACAGGGAAACATCGCCTGCTTTGATGATGTTATGAAGGGATGACAGATTTCTCCTCCCTTAGAAAAACACAGGGTGGACTTGGGTCCATCCAGTCCAGTTTCCCCACACTGATGGTGGTCGTCGTTGGATGCCTGGGTTGAGCGAGTACTGATACTTCCCTGTCTGCTTTAGTGATCTCCAGCAGTTTTGCAATCAGGGATTTCTAAGCCAGAAGTGTTTCACTGTTTTACCAACTGGAGACCAATTACGCTTTATGCTGGAGGAATACAGCAAGGCAAAATCTGTATCCACAAACTAGCTGAAATCTGGATTCGAGAGCTATTTAGGGAGCGTTAGAAGGCCTGGGAGACTGCAAATGGAAAATAAATGACCAGCAAGACATGACAAAATTGGCATTAACGCAATAAAACTGCTACCTCGTGTTTCCAGTTGTCGTATATGGTCTTACAAAAGGTAAGAGATGTTAGTGAGGCCGGTGAGCTATGCTTCACAGATGCTTGCCCATGGTTCAGCTAGGGCATGTTGAACAGCCAGGTTCAACGTAGAAAGGGTCACACAGGCCATGCCAGGCCCATCACTCCCTCAGAAACCTTCCTCCTTCCAGGTGAGCCAACTTTGCCCCTCCGTAAGTGCTGCTCAAATGGCATGATGGAGTGCTTGGTGCAAGGGAGGGAGGGAGGGAAAGCCCAGTGAGATGGGTGAGCAGGCTTGCGCCGTACCGCAATACAACCCTTTGTTGCCTTGTTCCCGCTGAGCTGGCTACTTCCCCTCCCTGCACCACCAGGTTGAGACTGTCAAGTTTTGGGGGGTCTTGGAGCAATGCTGGTGATGTGGGATGGGATGCTTCCACACCGTGTGTTGCTGCTCTGTCCATCTCTGTAGCTTCTTTCATTGTTTCAGCTCTTAGCAAGAACCTATATAGCATTGAGTACTGAGTTTCTTTGCATGAAGGAGATTCTTTAACATGTCCAGTTCCACATTACACGGGAGGCTATTGAACAAAATCCCCTATTTTCCCTTTCCAGCCCATAACTTCTGTACTCTCTGCTTGAAGCCATTGCTTTAGATAAGGAGGACTGCTCGCCCCAAGTGCTTTGGGCAGCGTTGGCTGAGGCTTGCATACCTTCATCCAGCTAGAAGCTTCTCTCTTCTTCATCCTACCTGCTTTTTAGCATAATTAAAAATATATAAAATAAACATGTTTCCCAGGCCTGTCCATTGGTCCCTTTCATCTTTCTCCCCTTTTTTCCACCACATGTCAACAGAACACTCCTCTCCTCTCTGGATTTTGAGGGAGAAGGAGGGTTGCCTTAGCTTTATGCCTTGGCCAAAAAGCTTAATATTGTGTTGGCTTGAACATATCCAAAGGACACAAGCTTCTTGTATGCAAATTTCTTCTCTGATCTTTCCTCTTGCCCTCCCTCCCTCTGTCCCACCCTTCAAAAATGTGCTTCCTTGTCCCTGTGCAAGACTCACTATGTTGTTGAAAGGTGGTGGAGTCTGTGTGGCATGTGTTTTTTAAGAAAAAAATAAAAATAGAATTTGTGCTTTTAAAGAAATCAAACTAGAAATCTAGAGAATAAGTTTTTGGGTTGAGTCTCGTCTGTCCATGTGTCCCTGTCCCCGCCC
>VFFE01007182.1:4233263-4252107 GCA_008921705.1 Burhinus oedicnemus
TGTGCCAGGAGGCTTGAACTGGTATTTAGGCCTATGGTTAAATTAACTGTCTGCAAGGCTGGCTAACAGAGGGCCAAATGCTGCAATGCGAGTTCCTAGGGGAGCGTAAATGGAGTGAGAGCAATATTAAATGAAATTTTCCTATTTCGAGAATCTTCAAAAAATTTAAATATAGTCAGATATAGGTAGATACCAATAATTAATCTAATTGTTACATACCTGAAATCTTGGTGTCACTCTGCATTGGAGTTACACTTACCTATATATGATATTTTAGAGTTGCACTTACCTGTATGTTTTCTGCATATTTCACACTGATCTCCTGCTGTCTTTTAGGTGCCTGGGGCCCAGGACCTGGTGGACTTCTCACCAGTGTACCGATGCCTGCACATATACTCTGTCCTGGTAAGTAACTCTGTGCTGCCTGTGAGACTGGTGCTGACACTGGACTTTGGTTTAAAGAAGACGATAGGGTGCCGCTCCTTCTGCTGGGGCGGCTGGAAAGAGGTGGTTGCAAAACACTAATGTTCACCTAGCTAGGAAGTGCATTACCTGAAGTAGAAAGTAGGCCAGTGATGGATGTATTTGGGTAAAAACTGCACAGTTACTTCATGCAGGCCACAGAAATATAAAGGGATATTTTCTTGAACTATTGGAGACCCTGGTTTTACACTATACGTGTTTCTTGGTCATACAGTTTTCCTCCAAGAATTCATCTTTAACCACAGTAGCTTCATTATTCAGTGCAACTGGAGGAGTTGCCAGCTAGGGAGGGAGGGCGAGGGTAGAGAAATTGGTTTTAAATGTATTGTTTGCTGTGCTTAGGAGAACTTTGCCACTCTTCAAACATTGTTTGATGGGAGCAGATTTGCTGCTGTCCCACCAAATCTACCGTTTGACTGTATTGCTCCCAGTTTCTCAATAGTTAGGCTTTGCGTGCAGTGAAAAATATGGAAAAAGTGAAACTGTTCTGTGCTGGTGTTTGGTTATTGGCTAAAAAATGTTACTCTGAACCTTGTTATGTTCTTGAGAACTTTTCAAGAGAGCTCCCATCTCTGCAGAGGTAGGCTTCCAGATGAGCTACGTTTTCTCCTAGGCATTATGAGTACATAAGGTATTGATTTTTTTTTTTTTTTTTACTGATTTATTTAGAACAAGGTCAGATAAAGATGCCCTTTGTAGTTTACCCTTCAGCTTTTAATTTCTGAGATGCTTCCAGCAGTGTATGAGCCTTGCATTTGTGGACCCAAAGAACCTGTGTTGCTTGCATCTGTTCTTTAACGTTCTTTGGAGAGACGGAGTTTTCAGAGGGCTATTCTCCTGCGGTTGAGCAATCTGAAGCCCAGGCAGCAGATGAAAGGAGCACTCTGTTCGCAGCTTTCCTCCCTTTCCACAGCGGAGCCAGGCTTGTGAGAGAATTGTTTTTAAGGCACTTCTAAAGCCAGTTTCTCCAGCAATACATACAAATGAATTTGCGAAAGGAAAAGAATTGTCATAAAAAACATTTATATAAAATCTTTTTGTGCCCTCATCTGTTAATAATTATGTAATTTGGCTACATTGCCAGGATATTTTATTGGAATGAAAAAGTTAACCTACCCAAAATGTGTTACTCTGTTTATCTTGGACAAAAACCTCCTCCTCAAACCCGGCGCTGGGAGCCCAGTTCAGGGAGTGTGCTAATTGAAGATTACAACTGGTCTGAAATGCTTTGTGGATTTCAAAGTGTCATTTTATTTGGAGAAACTTCAGTGAAGAATATGTGTAATGAAAACAGGATTAGGAATCCTATTTGTGTAGCTTATGTACATTTGTTTAATGCAAGGGTGTTTATTTAATTGTGTATTTATACATAAAGCTGTTATGAAAAGGATGAAGAGCTTTCACTGGTGGATATAACAGTTTTGCACATTGAAATGGTCTCGTTTCTCCATTGGAGCCTTGTTGTTGCCTTGTTGCTTTACTTTTTAAGCTGAAATAGCAATTGGTCCTCCAAAGTGTATTAGGGAAATGCTGCTCCTAGAAGACAGGTTTCATGGCCAGCGCTCTGTGGTGGATCTGGGTGGGATTGTCTTCTGCCGGAGATGGCAATAGTGCAGTGAACTTGGTGACGGTGAAGTTAGACCTGGTGCAGGGGTTTCATACCGGTGGGTTAGCCCCATCCTGAGCGGAGATTATTCAGTCCTTCTCCCTCTACTCCTACTCTATTTCAGCCAAAAGGCCTAGTAATGAGAAAAAAAGATAAATCAGAGCTCTAAAGAAGTTGTGTTGGTGAGACAAGAGCAAGAGAGAAAGGTAACCAACAGTAGTAAAGGCTCCTGAAAAGAAAATTGCCCTTTTCCTGACCTGTGATTGAATCCTGCCCTTAGCTTTCTAGGCCCAACTTGGGTTGAACAATGTCAGAGATCCAGCAAGCATCAAGGGAAACAGCCACATCAGTGTCGGACGGAAGGATCATAATGTAATAGTTACCAAAAAATCCTAATATTTGTCATTTACAATAGCGTTATCTAAATGCTTGGCCTGCAGTTAAAAAGGCCCACGTTGAATAAACATTGAGATATTTATTATTTTTAGTGAAATCGACCTTCCAGTCACCTCGGTTTTATGGCTGTGCTGCTTATAAATTCCCAAAGGATTATTTGAAAAATCCTACTCATATCTGCCAGCCTTATCAGCAGGGCAGAAGTTCACATATTGTAACGGGAGGTCAGCCTTCGGTCATGGTCTTACAGAGGGGGCCAGGCACCTGTAAATCCTTCCTTCAGCAACCAAGGCGAAGTACAATATCAAACAGGCAAGGAGACTTTTCCAGGAAATGCTGAACTTTCTCAGGAAGGGCAGAGGAGGGGGAAAGAAAGTGAAGGAAGGTCAGGTGGGGGTTAATTGAGAGTTGGACCTTGGCGTGGTGGCTGCTCTGGGAAGGACAGGCTCTGGTGGGATGCTTTATGGGAGTATTCATTGAAGATTCCTTTTCTTGTGAGAAACAGGCTGGCTGAGGATCTCTTGAGGAAGAAATGGGCATAGGGGAGGCTTTGAATATCTGCAAATACTGAGTAAAACATCACAAGAGTGTATTTGTGTATTATACATGGAGTTGTACACATGGATAGCCTTTCTTTGCTCAGCTAACCCTTTGATTTCATGATTTGGGTTTATGTCCCTAAATGGTGCCTACAACGACAAGTCCTTACCCTGCCTGTGATTTCTGCGTGCAGCAAATACTCTGAATTGCATGAAAAAAAGCTTTTCAGATGACAGGTTTGGTTTCAAGTTGGTGTGAATCAGTAACCACTGAACAACCTCGGTGTCTTGTTGGGAATCTTGGTAATATTAAACAAATGTATACTGTCGATTTCCTAGGAAAATTAAAAAAAGACTATCTGGAACCATGGATATGGTGGTTCTTCAGATGCCAGGAGCATTATGTAAAAGGGTTAGCAGGTGTTGCTGGCAGCAGAGCCAGGACATGAGTCTTGGGGCTTGTCCTGGTCTCCTTGGTCAGTTGGCCAAAGTCCGTGTCTAGTTTTAGCTGATCTTAAACACTAAACCCCACTTAGTTTCTGTTCAGCAGTGATGTGCTATTTGAGGACATTCATCCGCAGCGTGGTTAGGCTGCTAGGCTGTTGGTATCAGGTACATCTTTTCCTTGAGTTAATAGAGAAGTTTGTTGAAAATGGTAATATTATTATATAAAGAAGAAACAAGAATATTTCAGTGAAGTGATTTTTGCCATTGACGTTTTTATCTTTTATGTTGTCTTTGACCAAAGTCTATGTAATGCTTAAGTTGCTTTGATCGATATCCAAAATAAATTAGGAAAGGTGAGGTTTGGGCCAGATGGTTTATCTGCTGGAGCATCTGAACAGCTGTTGGGTGCCTTGTATTTTAAGGCCAAGACATGGAGTTGCTTTGCTTTACATAACATAAAATGAAAAGCAGTTTTTGTTTCATGTTTCCTGTAAGCTGTAAGAACGCAGAAAGCAAAGAGTGAACGAAGAGCAGAAAAGAATTTAAAAAAAAAAAAAAGGCTAAAAAAAAGTCAGAGTGGTTTGCACAGAGAATGCTCCCAAAAAGTTGTCTCAAAGGCAGCTGACGATGATTTAAGTTGCCTAAGCTCTTGCTTCAGCCAGTGCTGTTGCCTGTTAGTACTCATTTAGGGTTTGCCTTAGCTAGGTGGGTTTCTTTAGCTTTATGCTAATTGGTTACCAATTACTTTGAGGTTCTTAACATGTTCATGAAGACACTGGTATTGACACTCCCAACTCTTTGATCCGAGCTACAAAGGGGTCATTTTAGGGTAAAGAACAAGTGTCCCAAAAAAAAAAAAGAGAAAAAGAGAGCAGATTCTGATGTAAATGCAGGTTTAAAACTGTAGCTGCCTCCTAGCTGATGAAGTATTTCTGGAGAATCCCAGAGCTGGATAATTTAGATAAATAGCAGTTGACAGGTATTTACTATAAATTTGTCCTATCTCGCCACTGACATTTTTATCTGCTGTATTGCTTCTATCCCAAGCCTCTCTAACCCTAAAACTGCTTTGATGCACAAAATACATTAGGAAAGGTAAAAAATAAAAACCCACCAAATTACTCCCCCCACTTCCCTAAAAATAATCAATGTAGAAATGTCTTTAAATTCCTGTATTAAAATGCATGCATTGTGCATAGACTGTATCCACTTGATACATATTTGCTTGCCTGTTTTAATGAAGAATATAATGTTTTATATCTCTCAGCTGTGCAGAGCCGGCATGGCCTTGGGAGGAGAAACAAGGGTTTACTTTTGCTTATCGCTAAAATTGCCACGTTTTGATTGCAGAAGCTGTGCAGGGATTCATCGGCTCAGGGACTCAAGGTGAACTGCTCGCCTAAGGATGGGAAACACCACTTTGTATCTCCAAGCCGAGCAGATTTCATTTGAAGTGGGAGACGCCGCAAATCCGGCGGTGGATCATTAGTCTCCTCCCAGCCCTCCACTTAAATTTTTTTTTTTTTTTTTTAAATTTCTTTTAGAAGTGTGCTAGTGATTGTGCTGCCTGTGTTAATCCTCCTTTTTCTGCCTCTGTGGGCTATTAAACTGGCAGGCTGGTTGCTCATCTGTTTGCCCATGGTGGCCGTGACGCAGCCAGTCATTCCTGCTCCCTCCCCACCTCTCTGGGGAGGCTCCAGCATCCCCACCAAAATGTTTGTTCTTTGGTAACGGGGCAAAACAATTTAAGTTTTTCTTTCAAGGGATGAAAAAGCGTCTTATAAGAACCACAATTCAAATAATAAGAGCTACCCAACCCTCTCTTTCATATGAAAACGTCTCCTTTTTCTCTTTGTAACACTAGTTGTTTCTTTTATTTGATATTGAAACACAAACTGTACCAAGGAAAGTCTGTGGTTTACTTCTATTTTTGAGATCAGGGTTGTAAAGTTTTCCCTCGGTGTCCTTGGGAACTTTAAAACTTTTTTTTTTTGGAGGGGGTGGGGGGGCAGTGGAAAAAATTTCCTTCTCGAAGTCTCTGGTAACTCCTTGTTCATCGCAGACACTTTGCAGATTGTCCCATCGTTGTGTCCTGGCATATCTCACTGTCTGCTGACTTGGCTGACCCACTGGTGCCTGGTGGAGTTAGATAGCTATAAACACAGCACTGAGATCATAGGGAAAGGCTGAGGGTGAGACACTTTGTGCACTGGATTGATAAGGACACAGGAAAAGCCATTAGAGTGAACTGGTGTCAGTGACCTGTGATAACCATTCTGTACTACGTGCTAATGGACCCTGGGTAGTGTGTCTGTCTGTAGTGGCAATAGATTTAACTTTTGTAATTGTCATATTGCTCTTTTAACCCTGTGACCTTATTACCCATGAGAAAACCACTTGGCTTCGATCAAAGAAGCAGCAAAGAAATCAGTGTTCATTCTAAGCTAGCTAGATATGATCACAGGCAGCCTTGATTCTTAAAATATTCAGCTTGGAAAACAGACATGTTAGGGGAGAGGAAAAAAAAGGGGTGGTTTACTACAATAGCCCGGATGCAGACTTCTTGTCACCTGAGGTTAGGAACAGCAGCTGTGCTTTCTCAGGGCTTTGGAAAACTCTGCACCATCACTTACTCACTGAAAATATACTGATAATTTTACATTTAATGTTGATTTCATCCTGATTGACTCAATCCCATTCCACTCTTAGTGGCTAGAATAAGAGACTGACGTGGTTCCTGACCATGGAAAATACATCGCATCTGCTCAGTATTTCATCGAATCATTCAGGATGGATGGGACATCAGGAGGTCTCTGGTCCAACTTCCTGCCCAAAGTGGGGTAGCTCTGAGATCAGACTAGGTTACTCAGGCCTTTATCCAGTCTGGTCTTGAAAACCTCCAAGGTCCAAGACTGCAAAACCCCTCAGGGCAACTTACTCTGCTCCATGACCTCCTTGTAGGTATTTAAGGTGGCTGTTAGGTCCCCCTGAAGCAGTCATTCCTCCAGACTGAACAAGCTCTATTAAACTCACCCCGTGGGGCAAGTACTCCAGTCCCAGCTATCTTGGTGGCCTCCAGTGAACTCGCTCTGGTTTATCAGTGTCTTTCCTGTATTTGGGAGGCCCAAAACTGGATGCAGGGTGTAGATATAGTATTAATGAGTGCTGCGTAGAGAGGGATAATCGCTTCCCTCAATCTACTGGCTTTGTTCCTGTTAATACAGCCCAGGAGGCTGTTGGCTGCCTCTGCTCCCAGGGCAGACAGCTGGCCCATGTTCAGCTTGCTGTCTGCCAAGGCTCTTGGTCCTTATCCACAGAGCTGCTCCCCAGGCAGTCAGTCCCCAGTCTGTGTTGTTGCAAGAGGTTCTTCCTTCCCAGGTGCACGACTTGGCATTTCTCCTTACTTATTTTCATCAGGTTCCTGTCAGACCATTCCTTCAGCATGTCAAGACCCTCTGGATGGTGGCCCTGCTCTCGAGTATATTGATTTTTTCCCCCCTAGTTTGGTGTCATCTGCAAAGTGCATGAGTGTGCTCTGTTGCCTCCTCCAAGTCACTGATAAAGATGCTAAGCAGGACAGATCCTAGGACAGACCCCGTTATGGTTCTGTACTTGTTACCAGCTCCTCTGTTGGGTACAACTCATTAATCGTGACCCTCTGAACATGACCACGCAACAAATTATTTACTCATCCAAACTTGGATACAGGAATATTGTGGAAGAGCATGTCAAATGCCTTGCTAGAGTCAATGACACCCACTGCTTTCCCCTTATCCATAAGTCCTGTCATGCTATTGTAGAAGGCAATTAGATCATCAGCATAACTTCTGCCTGTTAAATTCATGTTGGGTGTCCCCAGTCCCTTTCTCCTCCATATTCCTGAAAATGTGTCCCAGGAGGATTCAGCTCACGAATTCCCCAGGGACTGAAGCAAGGTTGAGTGTGCTGTAGTTCCTCAGATCATCTTTTCAGCTTTTGTTCAACATTTACCTTTTCCTACTTTTTGGGAGCATTTCTTTTCTAATGGTATTTTAACTACTATGGGGTCTTTGGTTCTAGGGAGCTCTGAGATCAGGACTGGTTTTGTTATGAGATGCTCACCTTGAGAGGTGCAGAATACAGGCCAGCTGAAAGGCCCTGAAGACCAACATCACTGTTTGTATTGTGTAAATGTGGGAAGGCTCTTCTTAAGATTTGCTCCATTTTGAGGCATTGGGGCTCAGAAGGGTCCCAGGAATGTTTGGAAAATGCCTCAGCTACCCTGGAGAACTTTGTGGAGGTGTCCAGAGTGGTGTTATGTCGAAAATAACAAGTGACAGAGACAGAAATGCACTGATTTGCAAAGAATTTCCCTGAAGAGCGTTGAGTTTTCTAAGGTAAAACTCAGGTTAACAGAAAGGGAAATCACTAACAAGCATTGCCATTACATCTTTTATCATCGTTTGGTTATAGACTTATGATAGTTTAGACTGGAAGAAACTCATGGAAGACTTTGATCCAACCCTCTGCTCAGGGCTAAATCTGAAGTTATATCAGGGTTCTCAGCCACATGCAGTTGAGTTTTGAGTATCTCCAAGGGTGGAGACTGGCCAGCCTCTCTGGGTCCCTGTTGCAGTTTGACCACCCTTACTGGATTTTTTTTTTTTTCCTGATTAATGAATTTGAATTTATCTTTTTGCATTTTGTGTCTTGCCTCTCTCTTTGCTGTGTATTTCCAAGGGGAGCCTGGCTCCATCTACTCTGTAATCTGCTATTAGATACACTTCCTCACCCTTCTGCTTCCTCACTTTTCCTCATGTGTCATGTGGTCCAGCTCCCTCAATTACCTTGGTGGCCACTCCTGGCCTTGCTTCAATGTGTAGTACACGAGTATCTCTACAGCTGCTTTTTTGCATCATGCTTTATTGCAGCTGGATCACAACTGACACTGTTCCACTGGTCTGATACTGATATTCAATAATTAGGACTTATTTTGGCTCCTAAAAATAAATAAATGGCACTCTTGGTGCCAGTTCATACTGACACATGAAAGATATTGCAACATAACACTAGACTCAAATTTGACACTGGTGAATCATATCCCGTTTTTCTTGACTATCCCCAAAATTGAAGGGAGGGCAGAGTCCCAGGAACCCCTCTTAGAAGTGAAGAGTCTTGCCTGTGGGCTGCCCTTTGTGGCATTGCCTCCAGACTCCATGCATGGAAGTCACTGAAAAGCAAAAGGAATAAGGTGTGCATGGAAGCAGTGTTGTGAGAGATACTGGCCATGTTTTACCTTGTGCCGTTAAGTATTTTAGTCACCCTGGGCTTCAAACTGGATCTCAGTAGAGTATGTGTAAGATGTAGACTTTCTAAGACTACTACGAAAAAGAGGCATTAGGAAGAACCTTCTGCAGGAGGACTGCTGAGCTATTTGTATTAGTGAAGCTGTGTATTTTATGCATAAATTAGCCCTGGGGGAATTATCATGTGCTGACCAGAAACTTTTTTTTTTTTTAAGAGAAGAGTGTGTTTGTGGGGGAGGAGCGGGCTGTAAAATAATAAGCCACCATGTTTTATGCGTCTCAGAAAACGGCTTGGTGCACAGCTGCAGTTGCTGTTTTCCTGCTATGTATGTTGTTTCTCATCTTAAAGGCCTATATGCAGTGTATCTGGGAAATGATTGCCATCCTGTTTTCAATAAAACCCTTTTTTTATGAAGGGTCTTAGGTTGGCTGGACATTAATTCTCAATCTGTTTACAAATATTTGTGCAGGAAAGGGTGAGCAATGTTCAGGACGGGCTTATGACGCATATACCCCCTATTTCAGTCCTTTGTTCAGGAAAATGTGGAAACAAGGCAGTTGTACAATGAACAAATGCTGCCTTCGCATTCCAGGAGCGCAGCACGGGAGCTGCTTGCTGCAGGGCAGCCATGGTCTCGCAGTGGGAAGATGAGAAGCACACGAACTGCCATCCCAACACAAAAAAGTTGCTTCAGCTCAGAGATCAATGGGCAGCTTGGGTCATGTTTTATGAAGGGTGATCGAAAAGCTCTGATTCAGGGGGTTAATAATTACTGTATACAAAAGCAGAGATATGTACAACACGTTCAGAAGGTGAGCATTGCCCTCAGAGGTTTTCCTTGGCTCTGCTCTCCTGAATCCCTCAGAATGAGAGGTTTGGCTCCTGAGAAAGGTGTCTCATCTCTTCTATCATTTGAAGCTGGTACCTCGAGGACTTGGGTGACTTATGATCCTCCTAGTTTCTCTGCTTTGCAGAGACTTAATCATCTACTCACAGTCACTGAGCAATCCATGAGAGCTGTTACGAGAGCAGGGATTTGTCTCTTGCCTTTAAATCTTCTCTCTTGGCTTTACTACCTCCAGCTTGTCTTGCCCCAGCCATGGTTGTTGTACGATGTTGAAATGTCTTGGAATCCTTCAGGATGAAAAATTGTAAGGAATAACACAGTCTAAAACGTTGTGCCTTTTGCTTTTAGTAATTGTTTCAAATATTAATGAAAGGATATGCAGACAGCTACATAGCAAACTCTTTATTGTAGTAGTAGCTTAGGTGTGCCACAGAGCATGTTTTCTACAGCTGCTGCTGAATAGGAAGCCTCGTGATATTTTTATGGATAGACCCTATAACTAAATAGGTTCACATTGACTCTTATGGGTGGCTACATGTATATATGTTATTGCCCTCTAGGGAAGCTACTGTTGTGTCCATCTTCACAGCATCACAGACAGAGGTTGGAGGGGACCTCTGGGGATCACCTTGACCAGCTCCTTGCTCAGAACTGTGTCCAGTTGGGGTGGAAACTCCACAGCTCCTCTGGGCAACCTGTTTCAGTGGTTGGTTATCCTTACAGGAAAAAAACACTTTTTTACTATGTTCAATGGAAATTCTTCTCTTTAAGTTTGTTCTGTCACTTGGCACCACTGAGAAGAGTTTGGCTCTGCCTTCTTTACTTCCCCCATCAGGTGCTTGTCCACATTGAGACTGTCCCTCTGAGCCTCCTCTTCTCCAGGCTGAGCAGTCCCAGGTCTCTTGCTGTATGTCACATGCTCCCATCCCTTGAGATCTTTATGGCCCTTCACGAGGCTTGCTCCAGTGTTGTCTGTCTCTGTTGTGCTGGTGTGTCCAGACCTGGACCCAAATGTGTCTCACCATTGCTGAGTAGGGAGGAAGCATCACCTCCCTTGACCTGCTGGCAATGCTGTGCCAAACACAGCCCAGGAGTCTGTTGGCCTCCTTTGCTGCAAGGGCACAATGCTGGCTCATTGTCAACTTGGTATCCATCAGGACCCCCAGGTTCTTTCCTGCCAAGCTGCTTCCCAGCTGGTCACCCGCAGCGTTTACTGGTGCCTGGGGCTATTCCTTCCCAGGGGCAGGACTTGGCATTTGTTGAACTTCATGAAGTTCCTGTTGGGCCGTTTCTCCAGCCTGCCCAGGTCCCTGTGAATGGCAGCACACCCCTCTGGTCTGTTAGTCGCTCCTTCCGCTTTTGTCATCTGCATTTTCAGGGAGTAAAGGAATGAAAGGCAGATTTCACACAACAGAGCTCCATGGGCAATGGGTAGGAGGAAGGAGAACTCTTGCTCAAATGAGCCGAGTGCTTGTGCTTATGTCTCTGCTTGTGTAACACAGCTATTTCACTGCCTGGTCATTTTAGCTTCTTGACTTAACCATTTGCTATAAACCTGTAATTATTACATACATGTTGGTTTAGGTGGCCACAGCTGACAGCTGGTCAAACCAGAGGTTATGCTGGTCCAATTCTGGTTGGGAGTAGACTGTCCAACATCCCATGTGCCTGTTTGAATTCTGTTTGTATGGACTATTGCCTTAAAAAGGGGCAAAAAACTAGTTGTCAAACATGGAAATGGGCTGCTAGGATATGACTTCTTTCCCAGTACAGAGGGTGTAGCTAATACTGGACGTGCTGCTCCTTGGCGGTACTTGGAACAGGAGGTCTGTTTATTAGTTTATCTTGGTTTTATTTCTCCATGCTCCCTGACCATTCCCCTGTGTTCTACGATGGAAGAATAGAAAACCAAATATGCAAATTTAATTTTCCAGCCCAAACATTTTACAGCAGAGTCTTAGGAGCAAGCTGCATTTTTCTGCTCAAACGTGGTGTGCAGAACGGGTGCTTTTCTGCTTCTTCCTGAGTGCATGCTTGGATTTAGGGAGGGAGAGAACGAAGAGCTTTGAACTCAGATTAATTAGTGGTACAGTACTGTCTCCTCATGAAAAGATCCCATTTAGGGACTTCTTCCCCCCCCACTCCCCCCATTTGTCTGCAATTAATGCAAACCCCTGTCTGTCAGTGATTGTTAGCTCTCTGGTAGGAGGCACACAGCTAAAACACACAATATTAAGCAGGCAGTAAAAAATGACTGAGATTTGTTGCAGATTGCACTCTTTTCAGTACATTTTGCCTCCTATCTTTCCACCTTCCTATTCCTTTAGCTCCTTTGCCTCCCTCCAGACCTGTCCATCTTCCTCAAGGACTCCTTCTGCACTCTTCTTAAATTGAGGGGGGTTTTTTCTTTAATTGATGGGAGCTCTGACAAGAGCTGATTAGCTGTTGGAGATGCATCCTTCCTTGCAGAGCTTGTGACCAATTTCCACTGCTTCCTTCCTTCCTCAAGACTGGAGAGTGAGCTTTCTTCTACGAGTAGATAGCTGCCTCCCAGAGGTTTTATGCATGGTGGCCTTGCATGGAAGACTCTGTGGGCTTGTCCTGAATATACTTTTTTCCCTGGCAGCTCATGCATTATAAAGTTTTAATGAATTTTAAATATATTATGAAAAGAGCACGTGGTTAGAAACCATCTCTGCTCGTTTTTACACTGGAAGTGTTGGGTTGTGCTTTTCTTTACAGAGAGCGTGGATTGAAAGCAAGTGGAGGAGAAAAGCACATCCCCTCTGCTTAACCTTACAGGTCACCTGGAACGGGAGGAGATCACCAAAAATGCAACCTGAAAATGTTTAGCTGCTGCTGTTTATAATGAGGAAATATCTGTCTACATCATCGCTTTGTAACTTTTCAAAAGTATGACTTAAAAAGGAGAAGGGGGAGTTGGAGAGGGAGCTGCACTGCCATATTTTCCAGAATGAGAAACACAGGCTACTTGTTCAGTCAATTCAGTTTAGGTCAAATGTAGTTATGAAAAACAGATGATTGCTGGTGATCAAGCTGTACTTTGACAAATATCCCATTGTTTGAGCGTGCAGTGATTTCTTCAGACCATTACCCGGTGCGGGGCTTGGCGATTGCCCTCCTTCAGCTCAGAGGCTGTCAGCCAGTGTGGGGCTTGGTGCTCCAAACCCAAGAGCTTGGCTCCATAGGAGGAGGGATTGCACAGAAAGAAAGGCTTGGTGCAAAATGGGTGAAGCTTCCACTCTAGCTATTAAAATATGAGCTCACTTGGGGCTCTCAGAAGTGCTTGAAAGGATGCTTCTTATGTATACGTTGTATGCTATGCAGCAGAGCAACGGTTTATTTGGGGGATGGTGATATTTGAGCTCCTTTCTATTAGTGTATCTTAGTCCTGTGTTGCTTTGAGTTATTATATATTCTTTTATGGTTTCCCCTGGAAAATATTCACCTACAAATTGTATCTGTGGGGTAAGGAATCTATTATTCACATTTCAGAGACAGGGCTAGTTGAAGCTGAGATAAATGTACGTGTCCCCATGTGAGTCTGACCTGGTGAAAGGCTGAGCCCTGCTCTGACGCTTGCTGGGTCTCCTGCTCTTCTGCTTTGCAGCTGAGTGATGGCACTTTGGTGGAATTGCTCTGCAAGGTAGCTGTCAATCTGAAATGTCAAAACGTCTTATATTTCAGGTGTATTTTCAAATTTCTCAGGTTGAGAAGCAATTTTGACAGATCTATGCTATATGACTCTCATTTTATGGGTGATGTGGAGGCTGTGAAGTGCCAAGGGAATGTTTAATCCTCTTTAGGATCTTTGTTCTGAAATCAGTATCCTTTTGCTTGGGAATCTATCAGCTTCTGGGATGTGAGGGATTAATTCTGGGTAACTTCAACTTGGACAACTCAGGGGACAAGCTCTTCTTCCTGATCCTTATGGCACGTTGCACCACCTAAAAGATTCAGTCTTACCAAAAAACCCCAGAAACACATCGCCCTTGCCTCGGGTTGGTTTATAACCCAACGTGGACCAACTTATGTCCATGGGGATATTGGGGAGATTGGGGTGATCGGTGTGTGAGCAGATGGATCAGATGCTCAGGATGTATATGCAGATGTCTGGGAAGTCTAAAAGCAGAAATGAGGTTGATACAGAAAAGCCTTTTTGTGGTAGAAGGTCTCTTGTGTATCTGTCATTGGAGCAGTTACAGGAAATATTCCATTAGATGCCAGGAAGACTGAAGGGCTAGATTTGTGTATGGTCCTGGTCACTGGCATAACTTTTAGAAATGTACACTGTTACTTGATGTATTTTGTCATCTGAAAACAAAATCAAAGCTATTACAAACATGGAAAAACGGTTTGTGTTTGGCTTATCGGTGTCACTGGTCTTCGGTGTATGAACATGCATTGGATCTTCTGTTGTGCTGCTACCACTCAGAGATAAACTTTTGACTATTAATCATGGGAGTAGATTAGACTTTCTAACAAATCTTAATTTGTGCATGTTACTTTCTACTCCTTTGGTGCAGCATTAACTCCGAGGAACTGTGAAAGCTCGAGCTGTCATCTCAGAAAAGTTTAATGTCCTTCTCACCTTTTACAGCTCTGTGTGTTCTGCGCTTCACTTCATTTGTCAGGCACAGCAACTCCAGATTTGGAGTATTTCTTTTTTCTAGCTATTAAAAAGTAAAATTTTTAAGATCAGAAAAGGCCCCCAGGGGAAATATTTTGAAGTATTTGAGTCTTTCTTTATGTTCCTTCCGGATGAATATCTCTTTTTAATATTGAGAATTGATTTGCTAAATACAAAAATACTATTTCAAAAGGTTGGCTGTGCATTCAATATTTATATAAGCAAACCAGATCTCTTTAACTGGGATGATGTGATGTTAAATTGCATGTTGGACTGGGAAAGCCGTTTTTTGCTTGGCCTAGTTTAAGTGAAAGCTGTGGTACCCAGTCCTGGCTAAGTAGAATAGCAAAACAAATGTTACTTGGGTAGCAGAGACTGAAAACCTTGCACTCCCTAGCTCTTGTTAAATAAACCCAGCAGCTCTAAACCGATGACTGAGCAGTAGCAAATAAACTAGATTTTTCTACTGCTATTAAATGGAAAAGAAAACACATTTCTGGTTAACGTTTAAACCTATTAAAATGTGATTGAAGTGGAATTCACATCTTGGATTACTTGGAAGATTTACTGTGGCTACTTGTCTGCCATGTTAGGAGAACTCACTTCACCCTGAAAATCCCTACGTTTCACTAAAATCCCCGTATTTAGCTTGTGCAGCTCTATACCTGCTTGCAGACCCTTCCCTTGCAGCTGAGATGCCTTTGTCTGTGCAGGAGCTCAGCCTGGATAGTGCGTGAACTGATTGAGCAACTGGTAACTAAGAGCACAACTGTGAAGGGCTAGAATTAATGTGGTCAACTTTTAGGGTTTTAGGTAAAAAGGTAAAAAGCATTTTAGGGTTTTAGGTAAAAAGGACGTTGGATCCGAGTGGACTCTGGTCAGCAGAATCCTCCTGTTGCAGCGTGCTCCTTGCACCCATAAGGGTGAGGAGCATTTCCATCTGCCCTGTCAGCAGTGTTTTGGTGTGTCAAAGAGTATTGCATTTCCTCGGAGACCTTCTGTCCTAGTTCTTGCCCAAGAAACTACTTTTTCTCAGGAAACCAAAGGGTCACAGAATCTGTTGCTGTATTTGAAATCTCAAGTTCACAATTTGAAAATTTGATCAAGTCTGTGAAGAGAGGCAGGTCTCTGTCTCCCCATCCTCTCCCATGGCTGCTATCTTTTCTGCTTTCAAAGCAAGCGATGAACATACATGTGAAAATGCCGTTTCTCCTGGAAAGTTGTCCTTAGCTTGTGCAGAGGTTAAAGTCTTAACAGGGGAATAACCTTGAAAGGGAAGATGCTGTCCCTTCTCCCCTTGCAAAGCTCCCTGAAATCTGTGATGCTATGAGTTGTTGAAGGCAGGTTCTCAATACGAGCGTGCTTGAAACCAGGCGTGCTGTTTGTGATTTTACTTTAAAATTTATTTGCAAGAAAGAATCCGTTTTGTACAGAGAGATTTGTTGTCCTTTATCTTCTTCAGTGGACTTACTGTAGGGTTTGAGCGTGGAGCATTAGTTCTTCATCTGATCCTTCCCCTCTGCTTGTGTTTGGGAAGGGATGAGGTTTTGGGTGGGTGTAATTCCTTCCAGAACTGCATTTTGCAGCCTGACGGACCCCTGCAAAGGCTCTGCTGGCTGCAGAAATAAACTTTATTGGTAGGAGGGGGAGATCCATTGTGTAGATACAGGCGAATTGTTGATGCCGCCTTTGTCTGTAGTTTCAGGAAAAGATATTTTCTGTGTGTTTCATCCAGCCCATCGAGCGCTTTGAAGATAAGAGCACCTGAGACCCAATTCTCCGTGGTTAGCCATGGTGTGGGGGAGGCTTTGGCTGTGCTGATTGCCTGTGCTGCCACGATGGCCCCTGGATTTGGGGGTTGGTTGCAGGTCTTTGGTGGCTTTTAGCTCCTCTGAGCCATGCAGCAGTACGAGTCACTTCTTCTAGCTTTGTCATGCAAGCTGGATTTTTTCTAAGAGAGAATATGAAATTATAAGCACTGTTCTCCCTAGTTTTTAAAGACATTCTGTTCTGATCTCTAACCTCTGTTTTCTTTGAAACTCTGACACAAGATCTTACGGACAGTAGAGGTTTACATGAGCACGGGAAGCCACTGGGCAAATCTATGGGGGAAGAAATCCATCTAGGGCTGTTAAATAAAAAGACTTAGTTTGTGGCTCTGGCTGTCCCTGTGCTGGAAGTTGCTGGAGGCTGAGAAATGATGCTGGAAAAAGCTGGATTACGTGTTTGCCGTGTTCTTGTGTTATTTTTCAGTAACACCAGGTCTGATGCTGGCCAGCATTGGAGGTAGGGCGCTGCGCCCATGCTCTGCCACCACGTAGCATTTGCACATGCGTATTTAGGAAAGCTGGTTGTTCCTGCTGGTTAAGTTCAGGTTTTATTTAGTTATCTCTAACACCCGCGTGAGCCCTGTGCAGGCAGGACACAGGGTGTCTCCTGACAGCTCTTGGGCACTGCTGTATGACTGTGTGGAAGACCTGACAGCTCCGGTCTTGCCAAGGGTTTGAGTGATGTTAAATTTTCTGATCTTTTTATTATTTGAATGAGGTTAAAATACTTCAGCTGCTTTGCAGAGCAGAGGCTACTGCTTTTTTAAACCTGGGAATTTCTGATTTTTCCCGGTTATACCAGTGTAGGTAAACATGAATCAGGCAAAAGAACTTGTGGCATTTGGAAAAGTATTTATTTCCTGGACTGCGCAATTGAAGGGCACTTTATTCTCATTTTCATGCTTTTTTCCTGCAGTTATACTAGGATTAGAAATACCTACTTATTTATTTTCAATGAAAGTTTAGATAGCTATGCAGCACTCTTGATTCCAGCTGCGGAGGTTGAGGTGAAACATTTGAGCCTCTGGCTAGGATCTTGAGAACAGAGCTAACATCAGAAATGGTTTGTCTTTGATTTTGAGAGGAGAAGCAGAGATGTGAGCTACCCAACCCTTTCACCAAACTGAAGAGGCAATTCAATGCTGGCCATTTTAGTTGCTCTGGGCTTTCTTTTTTCCCTTTAAGCCTCTAATTCTTCCATTTTCCATCACGTTGCCAATGGCAGTTTTCTGTCTCTTCATTGATGACTTCCCACTGCAAGAAGATGGGAACCCCTAATCATGGCCAAAGCAGAGTTATTTGGCTTTCTGCTTCTGGTCCCCACCTCCCTCCAGTTGCTTGTATGTTGATCCCTTGGAGAGAAGGGGGAAAACAGTGGGTTTTTTCTTTGCTCTACAGCCCCAGCTAGCCAGGAGCAGGGGCTGGGGAGCTGGGGAGCACGAGGATCTGGTTTTCTTCTACCTCTCTGTCTCAATTCCTAGGTCTTACTCCCCTCTATATCACATAAACCATAAACATTTCATGTTTCTCACCAAATTGTGATTTCCTCCTATTGGGAAAACTGGAGCCATCTATAAAAGGGGCTGAGGTAGGAAGAAGTTGGCACCTGGTCCAGACAGAGTGAGGTGATACTCATCTCCAGACTTCTCATCCATAGGATTCAGCTAAGTGCGTTGCATCCCTGTGAGCTGCCAGGCTCTTTTGGGATGGAAACTCCTCCTTTTGCTAGCGCGGCCCCACCGTTTGTCATCCTGGGTCAGAGGTTACGAAAAGCAGTAGTCAATTAAAGCTTTATTAGATGTAGTTAGTAATGCTCTGAAAGGAGCCAGCCAAGCTAAGGCCACTAATAAAGGCCCTTTGTTAAGGTATTTAATAAATTAACACTCTGCTGTGGCGGGGAGGGCGGGAGGCGATTACAAAAGCCAGGCTCGTTAATCAGTGTGTTTACTCTCTTCAAACGCCCCGGCCGTGCGGCTCCCTAATCTTTACCCACCAGATTTGTTGGGAGCTGCGCAGGCAGCTGCTGGCCGGGGGACGGGAAGCGCCTCCGCGGGTCACGCCTGGGCCACGGTGCCGAGGACGCGCCAAGACAAACACGGGCTTGGAGGGCCACTGCACTGATCACCGGAGCCCCTTGTTAAGCGGGGACGGTCCTTAGCGCAGGTACCCGTTGCGGGCGTGGAGTGGTGCCGAAGCAGCGGGGGTCCCCAAAACACTGCGCTTTGTCTCATCCCTACCCCGCTCATCTTCAGATTTTATTATTTATTTTAAGAAAACCTCCTGCATGCCGTGCTGGATGTGCTGCCAGGCTTGAACATTAGAGGGCATCTTGTCCTCATGCTTCTTTTTTTTTTTTTTTTTTTTTTTTTAAGAATTTTAGCACCATTTAGAAGGGCAGTGCTAGGTGGGGAGAGCTGCTGGGCACATCAGCAAGGCTGAATTTTTGCTTAAGCCTTGAGCTCCAGCTTGTAGGAGAGACAAGGAGCAAGTCGGGCTACAGCTCCTCAAGGGTTCATTTGCAGACATTTCATAAGAACCCTTTAGTTGAGGGCATCCTAAGGCAGCCTGATTATATAATGCCATAGTAGCTGGAGAATCATTAAATTAGCATCAGGATTTTCTTTTAATTAATTTATTTTTTTGTAGTAGAGAAGGCTGACGTCTGGTGCCTTGCTCAGGTGAGATTTGTTGTTGCATGTTGTTTGTTTTGTGAATTCCAAAAGAGATTTTTTTTTTTTTTTTTTTTTTTGTTTTCTCAGT
>VFFE01007182.1:4252157-4299740 GCA_008921705.1 Burhinus oedicnemus
GTTTGGGGGATTTTTTTTTTTTTTTTTATTTTTTTTTTTTTTTTTTTTTTTTGGCGTGTTTTGTTTTAGTGCAGCTTAATCTATAGGGCTGTCTTTAAAAAGCAAATAGAGCATTTGACCTGCTGTGCAAATTAGCCATATGGTGAAGTGTAATATCCCGCTGACCCTCATTACCGTGCAGTATGAAAAGCTCTCCCCTTTTCACATGCAAGCATATTAAAGTGGCCTTTTCAGCATTTTCTTCCATATAAAACTGTCTTCACTCCTGTGGCCAAGCAGTTAAAAGGGAACTCCAGCTGCAGCCAGGAGGGTGAAATTAAAGGCTTTACCCTCGTCTAAATGGAAAATAGATATTGCTTCCTATAGACAGGGCTGGGGAACAATGCTGCGCTGCTGGCTCCGGCAGTGGGACGGGGGGGTAATGGCCTTATTTTCTGGGAGGAGGGAGCCCGGCTCCTTTGAGAGAGGAGGTGTTGGGCGTCTACCTTGGAGGAAGGGGGGAAAAAGGGGGAAATCTTACCTATTTTGCTCTATAGTTAACTATTTCACGGCCAAGCTGTCAGGAAGCAGTGAGAAGCTGTGCCAGGACCCGATGCAGGATCCCAAGTTTTCTCTAGGACAAGCAGCGGCTTTTGTGCCACTTTGCATCAGAGCTAAAAAAAAGCCATGTGCATCTTCACCCCATAGAGAACTGGCTTTAAAACCAATTCTCTGATGCATTGATGCCTCTATACTCCTTGTTTGCCTGACCAAGGCTGGCTGGGAGCTCACCTGGGCGCCCGATGCCCTGCTTGGAGGGATCAGGAGGGTATTTCTCTCCCATCTTCTCCATCTCTGCTAGTGGAGGTGACCCAGGTAACACTGCCAGCATCTGCTAACCACGTCGGACTAGTTGGTGGAGCAGGAGGGAGAGGTAACTGTATCTGTTGGACCCAGACTTCAACCTTTACTATCTTCTTGCTTTTGCTTTGTAAATTTTTGTTGCTTTCAAACTTTGCTTTAAATTAACTTACCAAACCAATGATCAGAGAGAGGGAAGGGAGTGCTAGAGCTCCTACAGACCCTTCTGGGTTGACTTTCTGTTCTTGTGGCTCTTGCTAGTTCTTGGTTAGAGTTTCTTTCAAGTGACTAGCTCATGACCTTGATAGTCTGGAGCACTGCTTTCCTTTGGGATGGCCTTTGGTCATGCTCCTTGGCCACTTTGCTAGATCTTAATTTTTTTTTTTTTTTTAAATTGCTTGAGTAGAAGTCCAGTAAGTCAGGTGGTTTCTATCAGTGCACCATTGTTGGACAGAAGCCCTGTAGCATTTGAAACATGAAATTCACTTTGAAACTTGGGATTTACCAATTTGAAGAAGAAATGGGTGAAGGTCTTCCATCTGGGGTACCTAGTGGAGTCAGGGTCAGGTGAGGCAGAGACCAAATCCTGCCTGGGCTGAGATGGTAGGAAGGAGATGGCTCCATGCGTGTGCCTGTGGCCCTTTTATTTGTAGGAAGAGATGCACAGCATAGTGAGATACTGTCCCGCAAAGCAGCACAGAAAATCGGTCTAGCCAGGATGGTGAAGACATCCCTAGTCAGGACAAGGTGAGGCTGTGACCATTCTTCACTCTTGTGTGCTTGTTCAGCTGTGCAGGACACGTGGAGATGAGCATGGCCTCTTGTGAGCGTGCACAGCTCTGCAGACCTCGAAGGGAGAGGCTCACCTCAAAAACAGCGCTTGCCACCGCCACTCTCTCTTCCCCCCACGCAATTTTCTGGTTCGCTTTATCTTTTTGTTTTCGGTATCGTGGTGGTGTTTACAGTCAACAAGCAGTTCCACAGGGCTGAGCAAGAGCCTCCTTTTTGATCCTGATTCAGCAAAGCACGTACATGCTCAGTACTGAGCACATGTATGCGTACCTGTGTGCCTCCATGATATTATTTGGGAATATTTACATTTTTAAAGTTAAGCATCTGCTTAAGAGTCGGACTTCTTTGTGTTTCATTACTGGCCACTGGTGTTTTCTTGTCTTGAGAGATCTTCAAGGCATGTTAAACTTATTTTCTAAGCTTGTTTTATTGCAACTTATTTCTAACTAGTGTTCAAGCGCCTGTTGGTTTCTTTAAGTGCTCAACAATGATCTTTCCTTAAAACAAACTGCCTCTTTTAGGTAATTTTGGGGTAAAAAGTGGTTATTTGCAGGATTTTAAAACTTCTGTGCTGCTTTTGACAAGGTAGGTCCAATCCAAACTGCTGCTTTGAGCTGTTGAGCCATCAGGCAGCGGTTGTATGCATGGGTCTGGTTTTGAGTATGCCCATGAAACCCTGGGGTGACGAGAGGGGAGTAGAAGTGGGATCCAGGTTTGACTGAGCGGCTTTTTGGCATTGATACGATGCCAAGTGTTGTTTGGCACTTGTAGGCAAATTAAAATGAAACACTATCTATAGGGGCCATTTCAGCCAGGTGAGGGATGACACATCACAGCACTCTTGCTCAGTGACATGGGGGAAAAGGAATATACTGTTTCTTGTTGAAATGAGGCTGAGATTGGCTAAACTGTGACTATAATCCCTCTGAAATGGGACTTCTGGTTCCAGTTCTGGCCCTTCCTCCTCGCAGAACATGACACATGAGAAGTAGCTGGTGATCAGGACGTTTGGAGGCCAGGCTGGGAAATAAGCCATGTGTAAAATACTTAGAGGTTTCAAAATCTCTGCACAGTCTGTTTGTAAAGCATGTTTCTCACAGGAGAGGGTCATCCAGGTGGGAAGGGATCTCAGGAGGTCTCTAGTCCAACCTCCTGCTTGGAGCAAATAGACTGTGAGATCAGACCAGGTTTCTCAGGGGTTTATCCAGTCTGGTCTTGAAAGCTTCCAAGGACGGAGACTGTAAAAAACCTTTGGGGAACTTTCTGCTGCCTGATGGTTCTCTTTGTGAAAAAGTTTCTCATTACAACCAGTCAAAATGTCTCTGTTTCATTTGTATCCCTTGTTGCTCCTCCTTCTGTGTTGGCCTGGCTCCATCTTCTCAGTGACTTCCTCATAGATAGCAGGGTTAGATCCCCAGATGTTTTTGCCTGCTTTTTGCTGCGGGGTTCCCCTGCTGGTTCATGTTCAACTTGCTGTCTACCAAAACTTAGTCTTTATCCACAGAGGTGCTCCCAAAGCAGTGGTCCTCAGTCTATGCTGTTGCAAGGGGTTCAGGGGTCATTCCTTTTCATATGCGATATTTGGCATCTGTCCTTATTGAATTTCATCATGTTCATGTTGGCCCATTCCTCCAGCCGGCTGAGACCCCTCCAGATGGTGGCCCCGCCTTTGAGTGTATTGACTTTTCCCCAATTTGGAGTCATCTGCAAAGTGGATGAGACTACGTCCATTGCCTCCTCCAGATCATTGAAGACATTGAGCGAGGCACGTCCCACAGCCCCTGCTGTCATTCTCCACTTGTTATGGGCCTCCATGCCTCCATGCTCTAGCATGTGAGTTAACCCACAACCCTCCGAACCCAACCATCTAACCAGGTATGGATGGTTACCAACCAGGTACTCATTGGGCTGATGAATCCTCCACTTAGGTACAATGTTTTGGATTTTGGGAGCTCCACAGTAAATTCTCCATGTGAAGAGGGAGCCGTTTGAAGGCAGACTTTCATAGATAGATGAATCCTGATCTGTTCTTTGGGAAACAATTGTGCAAGCCCTTGAAATGGGCTATATAGGCATGGAGCTGTGCTTTTGTGAGATGCTGTGTAAGTCTGTCTTAAAGGTGGGAGAATTCCTGAAACATGTGCCTGATAACTTTTGTTGACCAAAGTTGAAGGTCAGAGATAAACTTAAGAGAAGCCCAGGTCATGCTGTAGCCAGTGCTAATACATTAATAAGTCCAGATGGGTGGTGGGTTTAAGATTCTCACTAACAAGGAAGTAAGCTAAATTCATCACTGTTTACTTAAACCAGAGCTGCAGTGATGTGAATGGCATGGTCTGTGGATCAGGTGCTACAAAAGCGTTCTCTAGTAGATTTAAAACTAGGCTGTTAGAAGTGATTTGGGGCTATTTCTGCTTGTTCTGTGTATATGATTAACTGCTGTCCACAAATATACATTAAATTGAGCACTGCTTGGCTTTATCAAGGTAAGAATCTACTGAGTATATATTACCGTAGCATATCACCTTACTGTCATTGTAATGATATTTTAACGTAAGAGCTTAAAAGATCCACCCATTTTTAGGGAATGGACTAACGATGTTGCCAAGTACAAAGTGTTTGAGATGGCTCAGCCAATAATGTCCCTATGGGACTGATGGGGTTTTGATGGCACGTGTTACCCAGTTGTATGCAGCTAGTAAATTATCATTATGTGAAGTACACAGGGTGCATTTCTGCTTCCAGGTAAAGAGAATTTTAGTAATCCAAAATATTGTCACCTACATTTTCTGGATCCAAAAAGTCCCATTTTACTGGGCATTTTAATTATTTGCTGAGGACAACAGCAGAATAAATCTTAAAGCCCATTTTCCCTATGTAATTCACAGCTAGATTTGCTTTTAGCTTTTTGCTGCTCCTGAATTACGAAACTTTTTTGTTTTTTTTCAGCTGTTGTTTTTGCATTCGTGTGATTATATTCTGTTTTCCCTTATGTGGTGTTCATCTGCGATCTCAACTATCTGCCTATCATTGCCAACTCTGTGAACTCTGAAGCTAATTTGAGAAGGAAAGTTCTGTCCAATAATTTTAAAAATACGAGGCATTATTTCCTGGACCAGCGATCACAATAAATGTGTAGTTTGGAAGCATAGGTCTGGATTCTTCCTGCTTGCTTAAAGAGATTGAGAATTGGCTGAAACCTATCCTCATTAAAACTGAATAGATGAATAGGAAAGGGATCTCCTTCTCCTCTCCCCACCATGAGTACTTGATTTCCCAAAATTACGGGTTGAGCTCACAAGAAACCCAGAAGGAGCAAGGATGCTGCAGTGTCTTGCTTCTGCAGAAGGTCGTTGGTGGATTTGGAAGTCCATGAGAGGTTGGGGCTGGGAGTTGCCCCTTCAGTAATCTTTCCCAAGTGGTCTTATTCTCAGGCTTGCCATGTGCTGTGTGAGATCTACATGTGTATCATGGGTTTTGTTGAAAAAGAAAGATGTTGCAGGTGCAATGCATCTTTACAAAGTAAAATAGCTGCTTTTAGGAGACAAGAAAAGAAAGAAAAAAGTTAATGTTTCCCGCCAGGTGGACACGGAGAGCAGGAATAGGGCACGTGTGCGTGCACAGCTCTGCTCCAAGCTTACGTGCTTGCATGCAGGTCAGCTCCGATCTGGCATTTTTATTGAAGCATTGGTTGATGAAGGTGGTGTTCAGCTTGGGTGCCGTGCTGTGCTGAAACACTCAAGAGATTTTGGAGTAAATCTTTTATTCAGCCAGTCCCCTGCCTAAGCAGATGCTGGCATACCTGCCTGCACTTCTGGTAGCTGCTACAAGAGGCTGAGCCTGGACAGCCCGAGTGGCTTAGTGATGCTCTCAAAGTCACTTCTCGTGGTACCTTGTGTACAGCACTTAGGTCCCAAAATATTGTCTTTGAAAACTGGAGGTAAGAATAGGATTGGTTAAACGTGAAAAAACATCAGGCGTGGGGGTGTGAGAGGAGAATGGGATCAAAGTATAAATACTGTGTGGTGTTTCAGACAAGTAGTCTATAAAAAACAGGGTCTCGTGGTCTGTTCTGGATACTTTTTTGGTGTGGTTTATTTCTGTTTGTTTGGGGTTTTTTTCTTTTTGTTTATTTCACCCAGAGGAAAACAATATTAAAAAATAGAGTACAGAGGAGTAGTGTTATCTGAAGACCCGATAAGTTGAGTAGTCTTAAATAGGTCAAATGTGGGAAACTGGGTGGTCTAAGCTAAAACTGCCACCAAGGGGAAGAAAGACTTCCTGTTTTTAGAATATAATACGTGAGTGATGAAAAGATCTAGGGAGACAATGGAGGAATGCACTTAAGAGAAAAGGATGAAACTGCACGCAAGAAAAATGTGGATAGCATCAAGAGAGATTTTTTGGGGAGGAGCAGTTTTTTGTTGGAGTAACCTCTCATGAGAGAGTCCCTAATTCTTGTGGCAGTCAAAAAAGGCTCACAAAAGAAAATACAGGGAACACTGCATTGGGAGGGAGATGGTTTTGGTCAAATTGGTAGGTCTCTAGGCCATACATTTTGGGGAGACACTTAAAATGTGAATATGGTCTACGTTTTTTGGGGGATGGTTTCAAAGGTCTTTGCTGTTCATTCTCTCCTACTACAGTTAAAGCCGTTTGTTGTGTTGGAACAAGGACGGCCTGTCATCTAAAACCTTCTAAGCACCCTGTGAGGCCAAAGGGTCTTCCCTGCAAGACTGAGCAGCAGGTTTATAGTGAATCCTTTGTACAGTATGTCCAGCCCAGCTTGGATCACTCTTGCTTCTTGCGTCTCTAGAAAACATTTTTTCATCTGAAAGTGCAATCCAAAATAATTGAATTTTCAGACAGTATTATGAAGTTGGTCCAGATTCTTCATCTTCCTCAAAGCCTTCAGTAAAATAGGATAGAAACCCAGCTTGGGGTTTGTCCCTAGTGGCGAAGGAGCTGAATGATGGGATCAGGGGTTTTGGCTCTCAGCTTTCTGCTTCCCTGTCCCCCACGAGCTGGTGGCTTCTGCCTCTCCCAGCGCCTGGTGACTTGCACTATGCTGTGCGTGCTCCTGAGGAGCTGGTGGGAAAGTGGACACATGAAGTGGAGAAGCTTTTTAATGAGGTGAACAGCTACAGGATAAGGCCAGGACGATGGGAGAACAGGCAGAGCTGTGCTGGAAGTGGGAGCTGCGTGTGGGATGACTTTTTGGCCTTTCTTTCCTGAAGAAATGCATGGTGAGGGTGGGGTGAGGAGGGAGGATCTCTTCTTGGAGCTCAGTTGGAGGGATAAGGGAAAGTGATGTCAGCTGAACTGAATTGCTGTGGTGTAGTTTTAGCAGAAATCTTCAAAATCTGGTATTAAAAGGGCTGTTTGGTTTCAGACCAGCCTTCTGCTCTGATGAACTGCTTTCCAAGTTTCTAGTGAGTCCTTGAGGTCACCACAAAATCTTGCCTGTGTAGCTTCGGGACATGGCATCTTATGCATGTTCAGTATCAGGGAATGAATTACTTGCCAACTTCCATATGATGTTGCATAAAGCTAAACATGGTGGCTGACATGAGTGACCAACAGCCACAGTGGCTGCTCTGGTGGTTGTGGCTGAACCTTGGTGTGCTCTTGCCTTCGATGGCGCCATATGTTAATTTATTAAAGAAATGGGGAAAAAATGCCTTTGTTTTTTAATTTGCAGCACAAATTCATTGGTAGGAGCAGGCTGTGCTAGATTAGTGAGTAGCTTCACTCAAAAATCTCAATGATGCTACCAGAGGTGAGTTGCTCTTGTGATCGGGTGTTTTTTGTGCCACTGGTGTAGGTTTTGAGAGATGAGGCACAGCAGGATTTAATAAATATCTTGTTAGGTCCCTTCAGTGGTGAGGTGGAAGTGGAGCAGCCTGTTTTGTCTTGTTTCTTCTGTGGCACCACCAAAACTGAGAGGAGATGGGTAACACCAGCATCCTGAGAAGCACCAGTTCCCAAGCCTGGGAGAGGAGCTTGAAGGGAGGTCAGAGCTCTCTGCTTGTAGGTCCTCTGAAAGGGGGCTAGCACTTAGCTTGATAAAAATCCTAATAGTCGTCCTAGTTCTGTCTCTAACCTCTGTAGGTCATGGATTTCTTGCTTGTGACCCTTTACGTTCCAGGGGGAAACAACTTTTAAGAGCATTGAGAAGATGTATGAAACGGAAACTCTGGTTCCCAGATAGTTTCTGTGTCTTAAAAGCTTTCTTAAAATGTCAGATTACTTGCAGGTTCAAGCTGATGCTTGACTTGGTTGCAGGAGAAAGGCTCAGATTTATACCTAATCCAGATTCGTCCCTTGCCAGGGTATTGGCACCACTGATGGTTGGATCGATGTGCCCAGCATGGGTCAGGAGCTGCTCATCCTGTGCACCCCTGATATTCAGCTAGGATGAAAAGTATCATTCAGAGACAAAATCCACAGCATAAATCCACATAATCTTTGCAATGCATGTGCATGGTCACAAGAAGTTTTTGGGTTTTGTTTTTTTTTTTTTTTTTTTTTTTTTTTTTTGGCTCAGAACAGTTCAAAGCAAGACCTTGTCCCTTCTCTGAAGTGTTTATAATCCAATTTCAGACATAAAACAGCACGGGCGTGGAAGAGGGAGGAACAGGCAGGGATAAAACAGCAAGGTTTTACATAGCCTAGGGGACCGGGGCGGTAGGCGGACGTCTGAATGCTTCAGCAGGTCGATGGCATTTGAGGATCTTGGGTTTGTTGCCTGGGTGGGGATGCTCAGATGTAGCCTGGCTTGGCAGAACAAGCCACCTACAGAAGAAGCCCCCAGAGGAGCGGTTCAGGTCCTCGCCGCAGCGCCCAGTGTGGGTGGGTGATGCCCATGGAAGCGAACTCGGGTCTTTGACTTTCAGGACTGACTGGCTCCCCTCTGGAGGCTCAGACCCGAAGTAAAGTAGGGGAAGAATGAACTCAAAAACCTATTGTATTTTTCCTAACTATATAGACTGGTCTTAGAAATTGCTATAACCTACACAAGCACGTTTTCCTGAAATTCCCTGAAGTTTGTGGCTTTGCATTGCTCTGCACTCGTGAATCAGTGGAATAATTTCTGGCATTGTTTTTCCCCTTTTTCTTTTTGCTAACACTAGAAATCGATTGTTTCACTGCCCCGACGGTTAAGTAAATCTGATGTTTGTCCATGTTATGGTCCAGTAAAGAAGCTGGTTGCACAGTTCCATGTAACACATCTGCACGGCAATACTGGAAAATGAGTACAGAAGAGTTCATCAGATACTCTTTCTTATACCTGAACAGTTGTTTTTTTGACTTGATGTTTTGAGTAAAATTCTTTATCTTCTGATATTTGGATTGCATTTTGCGGAAAAGTGTTGCACGGATATCCTGGAGGAATATGAGACTTGCATCTTAAATGCAGTATATTGCAGATTAACAGTAAATGCAGTATATTGCAAGTTAACAGTTAATGCAAACAGTTATAATTACTTGAATTAATCTCTTCTCTTTTACAGGGTGCCCGAGAAACCTTTGAGAACTACTATAGGAAGCAGAGAAGAAAACAAGCCAGATTGGTCCTGCAGCCTCCTTCAAACATGGTATGGTGGTCCCCTACTTGCAGTGCCCAAACTTGTTCTCCTGAATAAAGGAGCAGAGCGTTATCTCTGGGCTTGCTGTTGCTGATGGGTGGTCTCTAATTTATTTCCAATTGCTCTTGGCCACCTTTGTCCTTTGTTTTAATCTTTGCTCACTTTTTCTTTGTTGCAGCATGAAACTTTAGATGGCTACAGGAAATATTTTAATCAAATTGTAGGGTAGGTATTCTTTTTGTATGCATTCTCACTAAATACGTGTGCACTGTGTTATTGAGGAGCCCAAAAAGAAGGAGAGAAGAGGGAATGTTGATCTTTTTGAGAGTCCTTTAAACGAAGCCAAAACAGAAAAAAAAAAAAAAAAGGTAGTTTGGGCTTCTTAAGTGTTTTAGAGTGTATTTTATAGCACCCATGACCCTTGCTGTGTCACTAGTGGGAGCATGGAAGAACCTGCCAGCTCTTGTACCAGCAAGCGAATTTCTGGAAATTTGAGGGTAATTAATCTCTGTGGACTATGTGCATCTACTTGCCCCACTAATGAGATGAATAGGCCCTCTGCCTTAATTATTCTTTAATATTTGATAATTATTCTTTGATTATTTTTCCTGGTAAAAGAGTTGATTCTCAAGCCTCCTATGAGCTGCTTCTTATTGCACTCAAATTTGACAAGAGTCTTCCAAAACCAGCGAAGCTTTAAGAGGAGACAACCTAAGACTGCTAATCTAGCAAAGATAGGGTATGATGTTGAAATTTCTTCAACTAAAGATAATAATTTCAACATCTAATTGCAACCATTGCAAATGCAATGTGTGCTGCTCACCTTCTCACATAGCTCCATGCTCCTGGGCTGGATTTCCTCAACAAAACACAGCAGATTTTGTGCATTGCTGTTTAAAATGTATGGTGCCATGCTCGCTCCCTGAAAAATACAGTTTCTTTTTGGCCCACATGTTTGATAACAGGAGATTGGAGTGAACTGATTGCCTTTAAATGGTTGTGAGCGTGTGCTGTGTCCAGGCACAAGAGACTATTTTTCCCTGCAGTTTAAGTATTTTTCCTTGCAGTTAACCAATTGTAATGCGATTGCTGCTGGCTGGAGCAGAGTTTAATCAGTGGTTCTTGTTCAAATAATGGGGTAGAGAGCTTTGAGAGGGAAAATTCTGCCTTTGCACATACACGGAGTTGCATTACTTATGAGCAACTGTGTTTTAGCTCACTTCTATAATACAGTGAAATGTCATATACTGCGATGTTAAAAATAGGTGAATAAAATGCTTAGCATTGGCTATATTTGATACAGCTATCTGAGCTTGCTCTGGAGATTTGTGGATGTGCAAATGTTGCGTGTCCCTCACGTGTGGATTTTGTAGATCCCTTTTGATGTCTTGAAATCTATAACTTTTGATAACAGTGCCATTTTCTCCTCTCCATTAGGTTTTTTGTAGTTGAAGATCACATCTTGCATACAACGCAGGGCTTGGTAAATAGAGCCTATATTGATGAGCTGTGGGAGATGGCGTTATCAAAAACTATTGCAGCACTAAGAACACATTCAGTAAGTAAAAGCCCCGGGTCTCTCAGCTGTTGCTTGAGTATGACTTGACATGCTGGAAATACTGGCTTTTACAGTAATAGTCTTTGTTTTGCCTCTTTTCCGATGACTGTTTAAAACCATAACATGAAGATACACTGCTATTTTCCCCCAAAGCTTTCTCCAGCTTTTTTTGACTCTTGATGCACTGCATTTCCCTGTACCAAACTCTCAATATTTTGGGGGACTGGAAAGAAGAAAATAGTGGTTTGCTATTTTCCCTGTTGCTTCGCTGATCACTTTTGAAAAGCGCCAGCAGAGGGAGTTGGTTTGTCCCGGGAAACTGGAAAAAAGCGTCTTTTTGGCACACTGAAGTATGACCCTGTTTGATATTCCCTCAAAGTTCATGGCAGTGAATGGGCTGCTATCAAAGAGCAAATCATTTGAGTGTAAAAAGACACTAAATAGATGTCTTATGTTTTAATACTGAAAGAAGTTTGGAAAAATTGCTTATCGCTTCGGTATTTCTCTGCTTGAACAAAAAAACCCAAAGCCAATTGCAAAAAATGTACACTTTCTTTCCAGTTTTATGTGACCTGATATAATGTACTGCTTCAGCTGGGAGCACTGGAGTTTTCTGAAAACCCTATTGGTTAATGGGATGAAAAAATTGCATTTGACCATAAAAAGAAAAGCATTAGAAAAGCATTAATGACTTTCCACATGTCTGTTTTCAAATTGTTGGGCCATTTTCTCCAGGAAAAATAAAGTATTAAATCACTAAAATTCCACTGCTGCTCCTGGAAGGCAGTGCCATCTGAAAGCATGAGGATGCTGCAGGGTCATGTTGGTGCAGGCCTGTATTTAACGTGATGTAACATGCATGTGGTGGTACCCAAGTGATAATGATGTCGTTGCTCTTTGCTGAGAAAAACCTAAAGTTTCTGCATGGAGACTCAATATGCTGCTCGCTCCAAACCACACTTCAGTTCGTGCATTTACGTGCCCTAGCTTAGCATGGTCGCCCACAGGCAGTGTTGCTGAAGAGCTGCTTGGCTTTACCTGTGCAGGTGGGATAATCCATTTGATGGGCCTGGAGCTCATTGGGATGAGGGACCACAGAGGCTTCCAGGGGCACTGTGGCTCCATCCAGTACAGCAGTTATGTTGACTGGAAAGCTGCCTCCTTCCACTTAACCTTCTGTATTATGAAAGGGGATAAACACAGAAATGTACACCCCACTAGGTTGTAAAGCTGTGTTTATTTTCTTTTTAAGTGGGGTTTTCTGCTAGGTGAAAGCCATGAGAGCAAGCCAGGTACAAACATGGTGTTTTTCAATTTTACCAACTTTGTTGCCATGACAAGTTGTTTTAAGTGATGCCAGACTTAATGCATGAAGTGACTGCCAGGTGAGGTGGTTTTTTTTTCAGTAATCATGAAATGTTACGTGATTTCTCAACACTATTACTGTGGTCATCAGTCATCTCTATGCACTGCTCAGCCTACAGCTCCTATGTAGACCAGTGCTGTTGATCCCATATTGCCATTGAGTCCTGATGGAGGGCTCTCACATTGATGAGGCTGTTTCGATTTTTCCCATTCAGCCAAAAGTATCACTGGATTTTCTTCCTTGCTGCAGACAGGGACGTCTTTTATTACTTCTGATAGCTTTTGGGCATTATCTTTCTTTCTGACTTTCTTTTCTGGACAGTGAAATGGAAAATGTGTCTCTTCCAGTCTTTACATTGATTAATGGAGTCGCTCTTTGAGTTTCCAGTGAGCTTAAAATCTGTTTCTCTCTCCAGCTTATGATCACTGATTCTATATTTGGTAAGACTCTGTCTGAAACTTTACATATTTCAGCATACAGCAGTTGTCTGCTGTGTCCAGAGAGCACATGCAGCCTGTGGGTAACGTGGGGTGGCTCTAGGGGGACGACCAGCGTCTTTAGGGTTTTGAGCAGTGTCCTGACCCACAGTAAATACCTGTATTGTAGCTCTAACCATTGATGTTGCTGAAATACAGGCATGCAGCGTGTTTTTTCTCAGCCTGAACCACTTAGCAATGCTGCCTTCGCATGAGGCTTGGGGATGCCTTGCTGCGATGCTTCATTACCGCCAGACACAACACACTAAATATTAAATGAGAGGCGCTGCTGTCGTCTTGGTATGACAGCGCGCTGATTTGCTTCATCTCCTCTCGCTTCCCCAGCAGCTTCTGGGTAATCTTAGAGACACTTCAGGTATCTCTAGAGCGACTGAAATCCTTATTCATCATGGAGAGCCTCAAGAGCAGTGTGTTACGAGGAGAGATACCCTTATCAGTGTGCCTTCCCTTGCCCTGTACAGCATTAGGGTGTGGGCTGTAGGATAAAAGCTGCTGATCATAAGACTGTACGGTATGCCTATGTATTTATTATCACTCAAGTGGTAACACAGCAGGGCTGAGGGTAATATTTTTCCCGCATGCTGCAGTTAAAACCATGTTTTAATTTCTCCCCTTCTTTGCAGTCCTACTGCTCAGACCCAAGCCTGGTGTTAGACTTGAAGAACCTCATTGTCCTCTTTGCAGATACACTCCAGGTATGTGGCTGTTGGTGACCGCTCTTTATCTTGCTCAACGGTTGTGCTGCTCGCAGATGGTGTCCATCAGCAGGCTTAAATGGCTGATGTTGTCTTGCTGTGGTGGCCCAGGTTCTTTTTTGGCGTTGTGGTGCCTGATGGACAGCCTAGTTCGCTCTGCATGTGGAGTGACCAGCCCATGGGCAAGGGCCAAGCCTTGGCTACCTTGCCAAGCCCTTGTGCCTTCTGCCCACACCCAGCCCAGCCTTTAATAGCCCTTGGTCCCACCACCTCAGTAAATCACTGCCTGAATCTCTCCACTGGCACTGTTCACCGCTGTGGTGGCAGTAGGGGAGAATTTGCCCATGTGCTCCCAATGAAATAGAGAAAATAATCTTCAACTGCCTGTCGGTGACTTTTTGTTATCTGATGTTACTCTTTCCCCCACCTCACTGCAGGGCTACGGCTTCCCGGTGAACCAGCTCTTTGACATGCTGTTGGAGATCCAAGATCAGTATAGTGAAACCCTGCTGAAGAAATGGTCAGGAGTTTTCAGGTAAGAAGCTCTTTAAGCAGACTCATGAGATGTACCTTACAGAGCAGCTTTGGCCCATAAATAGTCTTTTGAGAGACTAGTAGCAAGTTTATGTTTAAATTTTGGGCAACAGTAAGCTTCGGCCTGGGCTCTGCTTGGACCAGGGAGAGCCAATTTAAACACAGTTGTGAGGATCCTCTGTGTGGTGAGATCTGTGTGATATTATCGGTGTAGACCAGAGGTTTTACGTCCCAGAGGGATAAGGTTATGGTTTCATTATGGAGCTCACACTGGTGTGGCAGTAGAGTTACTGTGCCCTCATTCCAACACTGAGCTGCGTGTGTCTCGGGACATCAGTGGCATATCCCTACGCTGCTGTAGGCACATCCATGAGCTGAGCAGTTGCCCACTGGTAGGGCATGATATATTATCCAGGGTCCCATCCTGTGCTTTGGAGCCACCAGCTCATCCTGTGATGGTCCTCCAGGACATCCCAGGAGGACTGAGGTGTCTCAGACCATGGGGCATTGGGAAGATGTGCTGGAGGATTGTTAATGCCCTGGTAGCTCAGCATCCATTTTCCTCAAGTCAGGCGGGATTGAAGCTCATCTGGGCTTTAGCAGGGGCTGCTGCTGAAGCTCCAGTCTCCTCCTCGCCGAGGAGACCTGCTCCAGTGTAGGGAAGTCTGCACTTAGGGAAGGGAATCGAGGTGAAAAGGGCTGGCAAGGAGCTCTTTTTGGGACTTCTCGAAGCCAGGAAAAGCGGCTAACTCGTGCCAGGACCGGCAGCTTGTGAGAGGGCTGCTGATGTGGCATGGGCAGAGTCAGCACCAGCGGCAGCAGTTTTAAACCAGCTGTTGGGAGCACAGTGACCAGGTTGCTGTGCACTGAGCAAGGAAGCAGTGAGTGGGTATCACTCAGGAACAGGAAGCCATGGTATCTACTTGGAAGAGGACCGTGGTATCCCTGCGCTCTGCAGGCAGCAGCTCTGATGCAGCTTCCCAGACGGAGCTCTCCTGGGAACACGCTGCCACTCAGGTGTTGGGCTGCAGGGTGGGCCCTGCACCTACGCCCGTGTCAGGTGTCAGCGGTAAGCATGCCTGTGGGAGGTGTGCCCAGGCAGAGGAGCTCCTCCACTTAGTGATGGAGCTCAGGGAGGAGGTAAGCAGGCTGAGAACTATCAGGGAGTGCAAGAGGGAGATAGACACTTGGAGTCATACCCTGCCTCCTGTGAGAGAAACCCAGCAGGCAGACAGAGCCCCTGCTACAGAGAACTCCCTGTCCTCTCTCCAACCGACTGAACGTGGTTATGTGGAGAACAGGGGGTAATGGCAAGATGCTCCTGCCTGGCGCAACAGGTGCCGTGGGCGTGTCTGCCTGGTGACTACCCCACCTTCCCTGGTGCCGTTGCAGTGCTCTGCGGGGGGAACTGGACAAGGGTGAGGATGAGAGTCCTTCCAGCTTGGAGGTGTCATCAAGGCCTAATCGGACCACCCCCTGCATCAAAACCACCTCAATAAAAAATAAAAGACGGGTCGTTATCATAGGTGACTTGCTTCTGAAGGGAATGGAAGGCCCAATATGTAGACCAGACCTGCTGTATAGGGAAATCTGCTGCCTCCCTGGGGCCCGGGTTAATGATGTAAAGAAGAAACTTCCCTCCCTAGTACAGCCCTCAGATTATTGTCCCCTTCTGGTCTTTCAGGTAGGCAATGATGAAGTAGGGCAATGTCCAAGGGCAATGAAGAGAGATTTCAGGGCCTTGGGACAACTGATCAAGGGATCGGGAGCACAAGTCATGTTCTCCTCTATCCCTCTAGTTGCAGGGAGCAATGGGGGGGTAAACAGGACGAGCCAGCGGATCAATGCCTGGCTCCGAGACTGGTGCTACCAGCAGGACTTTGGGTTCTCTGACCATGGCTGGATTTACAAGACGCCAGGCCTGCTGGTAACAGATGGGAAGAGCCTGTCTCGCAGGGGGAAGGGAATTCTAGGGCAAGAGTTAGCAGGGCTTATTGAGAGGGCTTTAAACTGGATTCGAAGGGGGATGGGGATGTAACTGGGCTCGCTGGAGAGGTGCCAACAAAGAGGGACTGGTGGAGGACATTAAGGTTGGGGGCAGCCTTGGCTGTAGTGATCATGAGAAGATCGAGTTCAGGATTATGTGCTACTGCATAAAACGACAAGTAGGGTTGCAGCCTTGGACTTCAGGAGGGCTAACTTTGGTCTCTTCAAGAAACTGCTTGGAGAAATCCCATGGGTTAGGACTCTAGAAGGTAGGGGGGGCTCAAGAGAGCTGGTTGATATTCAAGTATCCCTTCCTCCAAGCTCAGGATCGGTGCATCCCTAAGAGCAAGAAATCAGGCAAGGGAAGCAAGAGACCTGCATGGTTGAGCAGGGAGCTTCTGAAAAAGCTCAAGTGGAAGAAGGTTTACACTGAGTGGAAGAAGGGACTGACCACTTGGGAAGATTACAAGAATGCTGCCAGAGTATGCAGGGATGAAACGAGGAAAGCCAAGGCCTCCTTGGAATTAAATCTAGCAAGGGTTGTCAAGGTCAACAGGAAGGGTTTCTTCAAGTACATCGGAGGCAAAAGGAAAACTAGAGCAAATATAGGCCCGCTATTGAATGTGACAGGGGCCATGGTGGCAGATGATGCAGAGAAGGCAGAATTACTGAATGCTGCCTTTGCTTCAGTCTCTACTGCTCAGGTCAGCCCTCAGGAGTCCCAGACTTTACAGGTAACAGAGAAAGTCTGGAGGAAGGAGAACTTTCCCTTGGTTGAGGAGGATCAAGTTAGAGATCGGTTAAGTAAACTGGACACCCACAAGTCCATGGGTCCTGATGGGATGCACCCGTGAGTGCTGAGGGAGCTGGCAAAAGTCATTGCTGGGCTGCTCTCCATCATCTTTGAAAGGTCCTGGAGAAGAGGTGAGATCCCTGAGGACTGGAGGAAAGCCAATGTCACTTCAGTCTTCAAAAAGGGAAAGAAGGAAGACCCGGGAAACTACAGGCCAGTCAGCCTCACCACCTTCCCTGGAAAGATGATGGAACAGCTCGTTCTGGGCGTCATCTCAAAGCATCTGGAGGAAAAGAAGGTTATCAGAAGTAACCAACATGGATTCACCAAGGGGAAGTCGTGTCTGACTAATCTGATAGCCTTCTACGATGGCGTGACTGGACAGATAGATGAGGGGAGGGCAGTGGATGTTGTCTACCTTGACTTCAGCAAGGCTTTTGACACTGTCTCCCACAGCATCCTCATAGGCAACCTTAGGAAGTATGGGTTGGATAAATGGACAGTGGGGTGGATTGAAAACTGGCTGGCAGATAGAGCTCAGAGAGTTGTGGTTAGTGGCACAGAGTCTAGTTGGAGGTCTGTGACAAGTGGTGTTCGCCAGGGGTCAGTACTGGTTCCAGTCCTGTTCAACATATTCATCAGTGGCCTGGATGAAGGGGTAGAGTATACCATCAGCAAGTTTGCTGATGACACAAAACTGGGAGGGGTGGCTGGCACACCGGAAGGCTGTGCTGCCATTCAGCATGACCTGGACAGGCTGGAGAGTTGGGCAGAGAGAAACCTCGTTAAGTTCAACAAGGGCAAGTGTAGGGTCCTGCACCTGGGGAGGAATAACCCCGTGCACCAGTACAGGTTAGGGGTTGACCTGCTGGAAAGCAGCTCTGTGGAAAGGAACCTGGGAGCCCTGTGGTGGACAACAGGATGACCATGAGCCAGCAATGTGCCCTTGTGGCCAAGAAGGCCAAGGGCATCCTGGGGTGCATCAAGAGGTGTGTGGCAAGCAGTCAGGGGAGGTCATCCTCCCCCTTCTACTCTGCCCTGGTGAGGCTGCACCTGGAGTACTGTGTCCAGTTCTGGGCTTCCCAGTTCAAGAAGGACAGGGAACTGCTGGAAAGGGTACAACAGAGGGCCACAAAGATGATTAGGGGGCTGGAACATCTTTCTTATGAGGAAAGGCTGAGGGACTTGTGTCTTCTAGTCTGGAGAAGAGAAGGCTGAGGGGGGATCTCATCAATGCTTATAAATATTTAAAGAGAGGGTGCCGGGAGGATGAGACCAGTCTTTTTCCAGTGGTGCCCAGTGATAGGACAAGAGGTAATGGGCAGAAACTTGAGCGTAGGAAGTTCCATCTGAACATGAGGAGGAACTTGTTTACTTTGGGGGTGGCAGAGCACTGGAACAGGCTGCCCAGAGAGTTGGTGGATTCTCTGACTCTGGAGACATTCAAAACCCACCTGGATGCCATCCTGTGCAACCTGTTCTAGGTGACCCTGCTCTGGCAGGGGGGTTGGACTAGATGATCTCCAGAGGTCCCTTCCAACCCCTGTGATTCTGTAAAAACAACATTAAGCTCTGGTTGTGGCTTTATGCAGGCTGAAGGGAGGAAGCTGGGAGAGATCATCGAGTCCGGCTGCAGCAAAGGTGATTTCAACAGTCACAAACATGGGGAGAAGTTTAGGCCTATGGGATCACATCTTAGACTGGCACCTACTCCTCAAGAGCTTCCCAACTGAGTAGTAAATCTGCAAAGTTGTGGTTGGTCTGTCATCACAGAGCTGTCTTTCTAACTTTGCTTTTCTTTTCTTAGAAATATACTCGATTCAGATAACTACAGTCCCATCCCTGTGACAAATGAAGATGTTTATAAGAAAATAGTTGGACAGTTCCCATTCCAGGATGCAGAACTTGAAAAGGTACTCTTGAAATGGTGGAAGTGGCACAGCTTGTCTGCTGGTGCAGGAAAATCCCACACCCTTGTTAGTGGTCATCGAGAACTGCAAATGAAAGCATCAAAAAAACCCCAACCCCAAACCTAAAACCCCAAACCAAATAAACAACAACAAAAAAAAACAGAACAAGGGAAAAGAACAAATACACTTTCCACATGATGCGTTTCTCCTGGTGTGGATGAGGGGAGTGCTTATAGCAATACCTCATCGATTTTTGTTTTCAGATCACAGCGTACTGTCACAGCTGAACAGTGCTTGCAGTAGACAAGAGACTAGAAATATCTGCTTCCATTGGTATTTTATTCCCATTCTATGAAGTGTGTTATTGACCTCTATTTTTTTTAATCTCATATTTAAAAAAAAAAAAAAAAAGCCCAACAAAGTGGTAGATCTTGGCTTTTGTAGAAGTGTGTGCTTGCAAAACCTAAGTGTAGCCAAATTTGACCTAGCCAGTGTCCCTTAAAAGCCTGCTTGGTCTTGTGCTCCACATCTGTCATCCAGTGAGCTCCAAGCTTGGTGAACTTAATTAGGACTGGGAGGGTTTTCAATCCAAATCAAGTGTTTAGATTTCAGAAAGTCTGTGTCCTTCCCCCAAAACTATACCACAGGGTCCAGCTTCGTACTATTATGCTCTGCACTTCCCAGCCATGTGTGTGCTATGGGTAAAAGCTGGTTGGAAAAATTTGGTGTACGACACCTGTTTCCTCTTGGCTTTTGGTGTTGTAAGCAAGTTCTCACCTTGGGCAGCAACTGTGGGAAGTGACCAAGCAAAACACCTTGTGCATTGTGGGAGATAAAAGTCAAGGAGTTCTCCAACGTGTTTTTTTCATGACTTAGGGAGCTGGGAGAGGGAATGCGGGTCCTGTTGTGCTGCTTGCTCCCTCCTAGCTGCCAGTTTCCTTCCAGCCTGTTTCAGACTCCAAATCCCTTGTGCACCCATGTGCCATTTGTAAGTGATTATCTGGTCTTTCACTTGGCTGAAATGTTTATATAATATACAATAAATGCTGGCTTGTTGTTTCGTTGCTGGACTTAGCTAAATACTAGAATTAATTTGACTGCTTGGAATATGTTACTGGAAAGCAGTCGTCACTCCTGTTAAGTATCTGCTCTGACTTGAATTCTCTCCTGTATTTTACAGCAACCATTTCCAAAGAAGTTCCCCTTTTCTGAGTTTGTGCCTAAAGTTTACAATCAGATTAAGGAATTCATCTACGCCTGTCTGAAGTTTTCAGAAGACCTTCATCTGAGGTAAGGGATGAGTGTGCTAATGGTTGTAATAAGGAGGTTTTGTCTGCACTGGAAGATCTCAACAGGGTTTAAAATATGAATTCTCTTCCTCAACCATTTATGCTGCTCAACTGCTTGTATATACTCTGTCCAGGCTGGAGGTAGCTAGTGGTCTCCTTGGAGTGGTGGCATCCTTAATGTACAAAGGGCTGGCCAAGTCTTCAAAAATAGCTTCCTCATATAGGGAAAGATAGCTCAGGACCATGCTAGCTGTATAAAAAGTGAGGAGGCTGTTTCCTCTGAGATGTTTCTGAGTCCATCGTACTAAATAGATGAAGATAGTTGTCCTGAGGAAGATAGCGGTGTCCACTTGTCATTGGGTCAGTGCCTGATACAACATCTACGACTGGCATGCTGCCTACCAACACTGTCCCTCAAGGAGCACGTTGCCAAGAAAACTCAAAGCTTTTGTTTGCCCTGTGTGCTAATGAGTTTCAGCTGCTGGTTTAGGGTTTGTGTTTTTCTTGTTTCCCATGGGAGTTTATATACAAATAATGTGATTTTTTTGTTTTTTTTTGTTTTTTTTTTTTAAAGCCTTCAGAATATTCCATGTGTTTACCCTCTCTTCTCCATCCCAAGGTGCCTTAATGCTGGTTTTGCCCATGTGTGTGACTATATTAGCCAGAACTGCAAGTTAGTCCTTTCTTTCTGCACCCAATAATGTCTTCGACTTGGTAGAGGTATATAAATGAATAACAAGATTTTTACTTGAAGGAGGGATCCTTCTTCCCCTCTGACTGCAGCACCTTACTAGTGAGAGGTTGGACTGTGTGTGGGATTTCACCTCCCTTGGCAGCTTCATGTCCTGGCCATGGCCTGACACTGGACATTACCCCAGTGCTGATGTGAAGCTGGGGCAGTGTTCTGGGGACTCAACAGATGTTTCAGTGCCTACACAAGGCTCTTCAGGGTTTTAGTTTCTCTTCTTTTGTGAGAGGGATAGTAATTTGGAGATCCACTTTCTCTCCATTGTCTGCTAGAGGACGTGACAGCTCATTGGTTGATATGGAAGCACAGGACATTTCTCACCCTGCATTTAATCTCAGCCTTTCACTGGTGGCAGGTTGTTCTCTTTGGTGGCTCCCGGGGCTCTTAACCTATGGGTCACCATTAAAGATCTCAGTTTCTAAAGCCAGCAGAATGGTCTGATTTCACACGGATGCTAGTTTCACCGAACCCCTCTGTTGGCACTTCCCCTGTGAGTTTTGTGCTCTTCACCATTATGGAGATGATTGGGTTTGTCAGGGAAGGGAGGAAAAGTGTCCCCTTGGGTTCCTCCTCAGGGGTCCCCCTGGACGTGTTATTAAAATTCCTTTCGACATTGGATTTTCCAGCCCTTTTTGAGGAGCAGTGTTGGGCTGGGGGAAGGGAGCCCAGCTCTTGGCTTTTCTAGGCAAACATTTGGAATATTTCTCTGAAAACCCCTGTTGACACTTTCTTCATTTCACCCTGACAGCTTGAATTAGGTTTTATTAGGAAGCTTGGCTACAAAGCCGGCAGCAAGTTTTCTTTCTCTTCTCTTTCTTTTTCTTCTTTGGTTGTCATTTACCTTGCACCCTGGAGTGACTGGGGTCAGCCCGTCAGTCATGGGAGGCCTGAAGGTCATGACTACTGCTATGGGATACGGGACATCAGCTGTCATTAACCGAGACAGTTCGCTTAAATATTCTGCGGTCTTTTCCTGAAGAACAGAGCCTATGGCAGAAAATGTAGCTTGTATTTTTTTTTTTCTTCTAATTATTTTTTTAAAGTAACTCCTTGTATTTGTTGGGAGGGAGCGTTCTCCTTTATGTTGATACACTTGTGAAAGTTATTTTGCTTTTCAAGTATTTAAAGAAAATTTGGAGCTTACTATGCATTTATAGGGGTTGCAAATTTTTTTACTTTGGCTTTATTAATTTGAGTAGGAGAAAGAAAACCTCCTTTATATTTTCAGCAGTTCTGCGTCTGTTAAAAAGCATGTATTTGAGCTCATCGAGGAGATGTCTTTAAAAGTATCCACTTGCTGGAAGGCTTCCGCTGGCTCCAGTGCAATTTCTCATTTGAAAGATAGGGAGTATCTTTGGAAAACAGTAGGTGGAAGGATGAGATGTCAGCTCTAATCTACCAGGACTTTGATTGTTTGGTTTTGGGTTTTTTTCAAACAAAGCACCAATCCTGAAAGCGCTTGGGATACAATTTTTAAAGTGCTGAAAATAATTAAAGTACATGAAGTTTTAAAAAATAGAATAAAATAAAAAAATTAGAGGCTTGAATAACTAAATCACATTGGACCTTCAGAAGCCTACTTTAGGAAAGAAGACATAAATGTGGTTTCTTTGATAGCTCATATTATTGCTTCTATGTTACCAGTGGTCTGTGGTTGTAGACCAAGCCTGGTAATGAAGTTGGTAGATCAAATTGACTTCAGACGTATGTAGTGAGCGGCCCACAGGAAACATATTGCTCGTTTGGGGGTTTTGTTTTCTTCTTGCATATTGAGAACTGAGATACAACCTTTCTGTTGAGCCAAGACCAACCTCTACTTCACAGTCAAGAGTCGGCATCATACAACTGACTGGTACCATTACTCTTGCTGACTGGCCCCACTGGTCTGGGCACTGGGTTTGGGCTGTTGGTGTGAGCTACTACTTGTTTCATCATTACAGCTGGAAGAGTGCTGGGCAAGGCAACTGCTAACACCCATCACTTTTGTTGTCACCCTCACTTACCTCTTCTGTTGAACCAAGGAAGATTTGGGGATCTCAGTCCAGTGCCTGGTCAAATCCTGCTTCCCCCCCCAAGGAATGCTTCCATTTTTTTTCCTTACTCAGAGTATGGACCTCATGGCAGATGTCGCAAATCCTTCTGCTCTGGTAGCACCCAACCACAGGGGTTACCAGGCTGCTTAACGCTCCATGTAACTGAAGTTACAACCTGATTATCTAGCTTATGCAGCCAACAAACAAAATGAGGAGACCTTTGGACATGGTGCTTGTATGCAGAGAAAGCTCAGTTAGATGTGCTTTGAAGTAGTAAAAGCAACATGGAAGTGCTAAGCAGTATTATTAAGCACTACTTGTTTATGCCCTGGAGGCTATCATGGTTGAGATGTTCCTGCAGCTGAAGTGAGCAATTAAAGCAAACCCTTAATTTGCAAAGTGTTTGGTGATATGGCAGCCTCGTGCCATCAGCACTGGCTGTGGCATCAGGCAGAGGCCAGCAGCATCCTGCTCCTGCCAAGAGCATGACTGTCTCAGGGCGTACACACAGCCAGACAGTAACTGGCTTGTTTAATTTTGACACCCTGATGACAGGTTGACATTTGAATTAAAAAAAAAAAAATCAAGCTTTTCCAGCATGACCTAGTTGGTTGCTGTGTTGGTTTACTGAGAAAAGCTGACATCATGTCCAAACCCCCATGTTTTTCATCTGTGCTTTCTCAGTTCCAGTAGATGCTGGAAGCTCTGACCACCAGCTTCTCTTCCGACCTTGACCGTTCTGCACCTCCACCGTCCTTAGGGACAGGCTCTGTGACTCTTTATGTATTGCATTTCGTGATTTCCCAGGGAAAATCCCCAAAGGGCTACAGTGCTTGTACAAAGATACAGCTTTGTGTATTGTTTGCTCCCTATGCAATTTTTTCTTTACCCCCTCTGAGCATGGGTCCAGCCCTTTTTGCTCTCCAGCCCCCTTCCCTGGTTCCCACACTGCTCTGGCAGCAGCAGGCAGCTGCCCCTGGTGTCACGGGGTTCCTTTGTACCACCCCTTCACTTTAAATCTCCTTTTTGCCATCTGTAGATCATCACAGGGTTAGATTTTTATTGTATTTGCTATATTTAACCATGCTATTGTCTGGTGGAGGGGACTGGGGACAATCTGGTTCTTCCTGGGGGATGATGGAGGGCCTGGGGGATGTGTTCATGCATACATGGTGGGTTTTGGGGATTTTTTGTTTATCTGTAAGTAAAACCTCATTTGAGAGCCCTGCTCATAAGTATAAAGACAAAGAAAATTGGTTGGCTGGTTTCTTCTCCCCCCACATTTTGATTTCTGTACCACACTTTTAAAAACCCAAACGCATCACCTTGGACCTCAGATCAAAACCCTGTGAGAAGGAGCCAAGGGGTCCATCTGGGACACGAAGTGGCCTAGCCCTGATTGTCGCTGGCACAAGGATGTACTTCTCTGCTAAGCAGGAGGAAATAAACTCAGAGATCAGTGGTGATGATCAAGAAGAGACCCACACTAAGACTTCGACTGGTGACGTTTAATTTAAATTATCAGGAGCTGGGTCCTGCCGAGTTGCTGGCCCTGCTCCACTTATGTCCAACTGGGAAGGAGACAGTGGTCAACCCTTGCCAGGCATGTAGCTCAGAAAAGCAGATTTCTAAACATGAAGGGAAAGGAAATACTAGAGAAAACTGTTGGGGAGCGCAGCGTGGTGAGCAGCCACTGGGCGTGCAGGGAGTTGTGCAGCTGGGCTTTTCCTTGAGAAAGCTGCAGCAAGACACGGCTTTCTTGGTCTCATGGAAATGTGAACATGACTTTGCTCAGAGATGCAAGCAGGGAGCAATATTTGTCACTTCTGGGAATTTGAGGGCTTTCAGAGCAATTCTCATGCAGCAGCATAAGGAAGGTCCTGAATAACTTGAAAAATTCAGTTGACTGAAGGATGTGTTGCTGTTGGAGAAGGCTTAGTCTTGCTTTCCTGAGCATCAGGCGCTGATGTACCAGGGCTCAGCTCAGTGCATCTGCTCTCATGTTAAATAGGCACAGAATTTGGGAGGTGTGAGCTGCCGGCACACATCCCTGCACCAGCAGGCACCCCAATAGCAGCTCACCAACATCCCTCACCTCATGCACAGGTGGTGGGGTAACTGCAAGGTTTGCTTTTGCTTTTCGTGTCCACCCCTGCTTTGTAATCTGGCCCATTTGTCAGGTACAACAGCAGAAGGAGCAAAAGGTCACGGGCTTGATTTAATGGGAGCCTTAGAGTTCATAGCACTTCTTAGCCTTCCAGTTGGAAATATTCTTTGCCCTCAGCTGCCTGTCACTGCGCTGCCAGAGAAAAAGCCCTGTGGTGTTAGGGTTAATGCAGGACCAACGACGGATCAAAGGAGCCTGGGCTGGGGTGGGTTTCCAAAACCTCCTTGAGAAAGGAGAGGTTGCACCTTGCTGGCGTGCATGTTGGAGGGGCAGGAACACATAAGCAGAAAGTCAAACCCCCAAACTTCAGAAGTGCTGCATTTGCAACCATCTGGCAAAGGGCATGAATGTGCTCCAAGAGCTTCCAGTCTGATTTAGGTAAAGAAAAAGCTATGAGAAGTCTGGGGGGATATTTTGGAGGTTTGAGTTGTTTTTTCCCCCATTGCATGTCTTTGATCCCTTTCCCCTTGTGTACTGAACATGCAAAACTCCAGCGTTTTGTGAAGGGAGGTGGCTTGGCTGCACAGGTTAGTGCTGATGCTGTGGGCAGCTCTTACGTGGGGGAGCTGGACTGACCCCTCTAAGAGAGGCTCAGGGGTGTAGGTTTGCCTGTATTAGTCCCCCTTCCTTATAGACAAATGCACAAAAAGGCCTAAAGCATTGGTATTTTGGTATATATTAGTATGTCAGTGCCTGTAAGTGGTCCATGGATGATCAGGCACAAGCCAGCAGGGAATGAGGAAGGAGACTTGGGTGATGGGGGCTCCAGATGATTTTCTTTTCATAGAGCATTTTGCAAATCTCTCTTTAAATTCTACTTTTCAGCTCCACCGAAGTTGATGATATGATTAGAAAATCTACGAATCTGCTACTGACCCGAACGCTGAGCAACTGTTTACAGAATGTCATCAAAAGGAAAAACGTTGGGCTGACAGAGGTAGGGCATGGCTTCGAGGAGACTTGTTTCTAGGGCAGGGTGACAGAAGCGGGGTTTGGTCCCTTGGAACTCCTTACAGCACCTTTAGAGATGCTGGTTTGGACCATTATTATAAAATATTTGGTTGGAAAACAATAATGGAACCAGACAGCGTTGCTATACAAAGAAAGAAACACTTAATACTACAGGAAAGGGGAAGCTTTTTTGCTATTGCTGTTAGAATTGCCCCTCTTTTGAATTTGCAGAGCCTTATATATCTGAATTAAAGTGTAAGGGTAAGAGGACTTCCAGGAGTGCTGGAGAAGAGCCAAGTGGGAGCTAGAAGAGGATGGGGGAGTGGTCACCATCTATAGGTCATGTTTGAGGCAGTTTCAGCACATTGCTACAGTACAAACTCTATATTGGTATTTTCTTTTCACAATCGATGTTTTTTCTTGTGCATGAAGTCAGATTTCTGAAAAGTTTAATGCATGTAAATCATGGCTGTTTGGGAATGTGTGTAGTATCCAGGGCAGTTTGGATACCTTAGTAGGACCTCTGTGTGCTGTTATTAAATGAGTAGGTATTATACAGTTGCAGTTGCTTGGTTGACTGTACTATAGAAATGTTTTGTGTTCTCTGGACACTGTAAATACCCTATGGAGGTGAGTTTTCGAGAGTTTACTGCATTTACAGTGGTATGTATTTACACATGACGCTTCCTCAGCCCTTCATCTTGAATTCTGGAATCTCTCTGCTTCCTGGGGGCAAATTCCTCTTCCCTCCTGCTCCTCCCAAGGCTCCCTCCACAAAGAGGAATGCAACACTATCTCTGCACTATCCGTTCCCCAAATGATCATTTTTGCTGCTGTTGCAAATGTTCCCACAATGTGATTGATTGTAGTAAGGGCAAACTGAATGTGGCAGTCCCCTCAGCTACTTTTGCCCAGTTTAGATGGTGTAGATGTTCCTTCGCATCCTCCCCATTGAGTGAAGACAGTGCCTTTCTTTGGGCTGAGAGTGGCTTCTTCGCGTGCTTTGAAGCTGGAGGATTTTTGCAAGGAAAGCATATGTAGCATAACTTGAGTTTAAAATAAAGGTGTAATATGTCCAGAGACTGGTGTTCATTTTTTAATTTCTTCTCGTATTTTCAACCTCTTTTTCCTTACCACTTGCCAAGGTACAACTAATGCTCTCCTGGGGTTATCTCTACCATCAGTTTTTTCTAATTTGGTTGAAGAAAAACTGCTTTGAGCATCTTTGTCCCCTCCTGCCTCTTTTCTTTGTGTAACCATTGACCTGATTGTCCAAATGGAAGCATGCAGCATTTTTCTTCTGAGTTTGTCAATTCCTTCCCTGTTAAGAAAAGACATTGATGTGACTGCGTGAGGCACAGGAATTAAAGGGCATGTCGAAGAGTCCCAGATCATACAGAAGCATAGTCCTGGTGTCAAAAGTGATTGCAGAAGATATTTAAGTACCTTTCATAACTATCACTTCCCAGATTTAATTTTTGCATAAAGCAATACCATCCATTTCTGGGCTCTCCAGTGTCATTTTCCAAGCAGTGAACAAGGTAATACAAGGCTGTGCACCAACCTTCCTGGTCTGTTATCCTCTTTAATTTATTTTTCATTGCTGTTTTTTGGGACTACCTCTGAGTGGATGTTGGAGTTTGCTACCAAGTCTGCTCCAAATAATCCTTGTGTTCTGAATAATCCTGACATCCCTCAACAAAAGAGAGAGAAAAGATGCTACTGTTTTTTCATTTGAATACCCCAACATGAAGGTCTTATCCCAACGAGAAGGTCTTACCCCTCCAAATTCAAGAGAAGATCAGAACTTGAAGGAGTCAGAGAGGGAGCAGGAAATCTCATAGCAAGTGGTGGAAAAGAATCAAAGCAATCAGGGTCTTCAAGTGTGATAGCTGATCTGGACCAGTAAGCTGTGATAATCAGAGAAGAGATTTAGGAGGATTTTCACACAGCTGGAAATATCTAATGTTTAATTAACTTGAAACTAAAGGAAAATATATCACAATCGTGATGTCAGGGCTATCTGACACAGAAAAAAGCAAACAAATGAGCATGTGTGTGAAGGCAAAAATCAACAACAGAATTAAACCAAGAAATTCAGAAATGAGAAGCCCCCTTAGTTACCTGGGTAATACATTTCAGGAACCAAATACAAACCAAGAGGAGTTCAAATAGACTGTAATTTGATTTCTTAAAAACAAAAACCTGACTAAAATCACAGAAGCGTTGGCTGGGAGGGACCTCTGGAGTTATCTAGCCCAGCCTCTCAGTGGAAGTGGGATTGTTACTCACTCAGACCATGTCAACCATTGCTTTCTCTACCTGAGTTTTAATTTCTCCAAAACACAGGTCCTCCAGCTTCTCAGGGCACCCTGTTCCACTTCTGCACTACCTTCCTAATGACTCTTTTCCTTCCTAATATCCAAGATGAACCTCCCAAACTGTGACCATTGCCCCTTCTCATGTCATCTGGCAGTAACAACAGTTGGGTGCTATAATCTTTGTAGTGTTACTTCAATATTTTTGTGCCTGCAACACTCTAATTGGTGATTAATCCATCTCATTCAGAAGATTTGTGTTTCAAAATAATTTCTTTAGAGGAGGTAACTGTGGACTGCCACACCGTTCTCCAGAAATAAAATTATGTCAATCTGGAGCATTATAACACCTTCTGTATCTGTAAGAGAACCATTTTGGCATGATATCCGAGCTAGATGTTATTTGGAAAGGTTATGTTATAGCTTACATTGCACCTAGAAAATATTCATGGTAGCCTGCAAGGAAAAAAGATATCTACTTAAGGAATTAATGGTGCTTCCAAGTCAGTGATCCTAAAGTGGAAGCCTGGATTGGTTTGCTCTGGATTGTAAATGTTTGTGTTGGTTGTCTTTAGCAGAGGCTTTTACTCTCTAGTTTCCTTTAATGTCCCGAAATAGTGCTGTGTGAAGGCAGCTGAGAAGACGGCATTAAGAAAATTGCAGATAATGGTGGATATGATAACCGAGAAGATACCAGGGTGAGATCTGCTGTTCACCCACACCACTCTCAGAAAAGTAAAACCTTGTGGTTTCTTTGTTAAATGCCTTAGGATGATGTTGTTTGGTGTCACTCAAGATAGGGGTTATTTAGGGTTCATTAGCAGACAGAATACTTGTGATTTGACATGGCATTTTTTTGTAAGCCTGTTGTATTTAAACTGCACAGAAATGAGCCCTGACTGACAGCTGAATGTAAGAAAGTCATTAAAAAAAATAATCTTTTGTGGTATTAGTGGCTGTCATGGGAAATGCTTTCCCCCAAAAATTATCTTTTATTTAAGTTTCTGATGTTGTTAAAGGAGGAGAGCCTTTGAGCATGTAGCAAAACTTGGTGTGTTTGTACAGCGTCAGCTTTTTGTGCCAGAAGTTCTTATAAATTGGCATCCATTAACCTGGCATGTCCCTGGCTTCAGGAGCACCACCTTTCAATACCTTTTTTGCCTTTGCAGCTTGTACAGATTATTATAAATACAACCCATTTGGAGAAATCCTGCAAGTTCCTAGAGGAATTCATAACCAATATCACTAATGTACTTCCAGAAACTGTCCACACTACAAAACTCTACGGGACCACAACCTTCAAGGTGAGGAGGCTGGTAGATTCACCTCTGGGGAGTTGCTGTTGATGTTTGGTTGGAGTGTATCTGCTTTCAAAGCACGTGTATGGATGTGTGTATGTAGGGAGCTAAGCTGAGCTGAAAGGTAATTTTGTCATATCCTGGGAAGCTTACGCCATCAGACTAGCTTTTGGGTTTGTCCTTTGGAGCATTACTTCTGTTGAGATCATGAGCCTTTGTAACCCTAATTTACAGGCTGTGACTACCGCATTTATTATCTAAAGGATTAAGCAGCTTTTAAACAAAAGCCTGATTTTTTTTTTTTAATGAATTTTCATTTTGCTGCTTGAGCACCATACAATGTTACGTACGTTTGGCCATGAACACAACCTCTCCTCTTTCACCCGAGAGGAGAACAGATTTTCAGAACTTATATTTCTGTATCTTTCCACTCATTTTAGCATTATCCCCTAAAAATCACTGCTGGCAGAAACTGCTAGACTTCCCAGTTTTTAAATCTTTAAATCATAACCCATGAGTGTCCACCCAGATACTTCATATGAAATCTTCAGGCCTTAATTGGGTCAACTTTGGGGTGTCCGAATTATGTCCTGTGGCTGGAGAGCAGGAGAAGGGAACAGTGCCGAGGACTCGAGCAACAGTAGGGAATTGATTAGGTGAGGTTTGCCCTTGGCATAACTCAGCAGGAGACTAAGGCCTTATGTCCCCGGGGAGTTCCATTTGTTGCCCCTTCTGGCATCCTAAGGCCTAAGGGTGAGTTTTCCTACCCTTTTTCTGGCAGGGAGGCTCCTCTGTGGCCCTCCTGCACCCCATACCTGCTCGCAGTTTGGTAGGTCTCAACCTTTTTCTATATGGGGCGTTTGTCTCCTATCTCTCTGTCATCTATCCTGCACTAGATTTGTCCTCCTGGTCCCCAGGTTGCATTAGAGGCAGACACAAGCTTGATTTTGCCTATGGCTGACCTGGAGGCACGTGTCCCACCAGTCTGAGCTAACCTGAGGCTGTAGCAGCCATGTAGTTGCCTACAGGCACTTTGTCTTGTGCTACCTTTAGGGCTAAAGGTTGGGTCAATCTCACATCCTGTTACTTGTGTAGACTTGTGGTATGGAGACTCCATCCCATGTAACATGGTTTTGTTTCCCAGGATGCACGCCATGCTGCTGAGGAGGAGATTTACACTAACCTGAACCAGAAGATAGACCAGTTCTTGCAGCTGGCGGATTACGACTGGATGGCCGTGGAGCCGAGCAGTAAGGCCAGTGACTACCTTGTAGATCTCATTGGCTTTCTACGCAGCACGTTTGCTGTGTTCACCCACCTGCCGGTAAGCCACCTTCACCAAACTGCTTTCTTTTTCTGTCTGGGGAGTGCATGGGCATCCGATGGCACTGTTGAAACTAATGGTTGCTCAAGCTTTATGGAGTGTGATGGAAATGGAGCCTTGGACTGTCAAGTGTTACGAAATAACAAATCTGGTTTTAAAACAAGCTATTTCATGTGTTACCAGAAGTTGGGCTTCAGCAAGCGTCTCCCCAAGTATTTGCAAGTCTACTTATACGTGAATGAAGGAAATATCACAGTCCACCATGTAGAAGTAAGATCATAATTCACTAGCCACCTATATTTTAGATATGTTAACTTTTGGCTTAATGGACATTCAATATTTTTTGAGATCCCAGTATAAGGGTGTCTATTATTTGAACTGCAGATACATTTCCAAATGTTTGTCAAGTCACTGGATGCCTTACATCAAAATATTGCTCTGTTGGAAGGCAGCATATGTTTCTTTCTTTTCTCTGCTGTCTAAAATACGCCTGTGTTTATGCTGTTAATGCCATCAAAAATGTATTTCATGGGGTTTTTTTGCAGTTGGCTGAGTAGTGTCCTGTTGAATAGGAAAAACAATCATCGGGGAGTTTCATTTTTGCGCAAACAGCTTTTTTTTCTTTAAATAAGATTTGTTCTGAGCTGTATGGATATATGCTTAAGAGTATCTTCAATCAGCAGGTATTTTGAAATTGCAAATCCACTGAAGGCTATATTTGTCCTAAAAGCAATTTCAGATCTTTCTTCTTTACTGGTCTGTTATTTATTTGTTTTTAGTTGGTCCCCAGGATTATAGTACAGCGGCACACACTGGGTATCTTTCTTGAGTTTAGACATAAACAGGAAGAAAAGACTAATAGCACACAATGGCAGTTTCCTTCACTCCATTCTGCTTGTTTGTGTTTGCTCTACTGGAAGGATGTTCAAGCACTCCAGAGCTGTTTTAGGAGGTGTTACAGCCCCAAAACTTTGCAGTCTTCTGCATGACTCATGTCTTTGGCCTTCTCTGTCACGATGGGAAGATTTGGTAGCAGGCTGGAAATGAGGACTGATGTGTTGTGGATGGAAAAGCCACCAAAAGAGAAATGAAAGCGGCTTTCCCAGTTCTGTGTACCTGGAGGTGTTGTTGAGGAGAAGGTGCTTTCTTGGCTCTTATAACTGGAACAAACTTATAAATAAAGTGTTGCCTCCTGTGCAGAGAGGTTGGAAGGGCTTTTGCCCATTTTCTTGTCTGGGCCAGGTTTATTGACAAAAGATCCCCTCCGTTGGCAGCCCTGAGCAGCGTGGCTGGTGGCAATGCGAGCAGGCATGGGGCAGGTGGCCTTCTGGAGTCTGGAGGTGATAGAAGATGGCTGGATTCCTGAACTGCTGTATTTCTTCTTAAAAAAAGGAGATGTGGCTGCACAGGGGTGTGTTATCACCTGGAAAGCACTTCCCTGAATTGTACTGGGAGTACTTATTGCAAGCAAGTAGTGGAGTTTGACAGGGAGATTAGTCCCTGCACCAGACCATGAAGCATGGCTAGCAGGAGAGACAAGGATGGGGAGAGATGCCCACCATGATTTATGAGATGGACCTGGAGTGATTTATCATCCTTAAATATTAATATTTCCTTTTTGAGTGAGTCAAAATTGTTTTGGAGACTGGGAGGGCAGCTAATTGGTCTAAAAAGGACTGAGGCAGCAGACCAAAGCAGCCTTTTCTCTTCCAGAACTGCATTAGAAAGGACCCAGCTGAGAAGGCGGCTGTCTGCAGTTTGCTGTAGTGGAGGTGCTGGCTACCATGCCAGTGCTGTTCAACCAGCACATACGCAGCACCTTATCTTCTAAGCATTGCATGGCACTGATCCTTCTGACAGCCCTGAGAGATAGGGGAGGCAAATCAATCGGATGCTGCAATCTGATTTGTGAAGCTGTAGATCTGGTCAAAAGGTTAGTAGGAGATGTAGGTCTGGGATTTTTTAATATATATTGGAGTTCCTTCCTTTAGAGGAGCACTATGAAGATGCTGTCATTGAACATTGCTGATGGGTCCCCACATACCCTTGCAGGCAGCACTGGGTGGGAGCAAGTCAGAAAAACTCAGGGTACATGAAAAAAGCACCTAGCTCCCTCGGAGTGTCTTCTGGTTTATCCTTGTGGGGCTCAAGGGCCTTTTTTCCACTGGCTTATTTAGAAAAACATTAAATTTTTTGCACTTTGCTAAATGAAATGTAGGAGATAAGGCATGTAGAAGTCCACATCTGTCTAAAGCGATGCAGAAAAAATGGAGATGTTTATGAAAAAACACCAAAAATGTGGGATGAGCTTCATTGTGAGAGGAAAGAGTGAGAGGGGTTTGAGGGGGAACAGAACTGTCTCCGAAAAGGGTGAATTATAAGTAAAAGAGGATATTGCAGGATTGCGAGTGGCAAGGTAGAGCTGTTTCTATACTGTTGGTCCGAATCCAGCCCAAATCGTTAGCACCGTAGCATTATGATCGAAGAGGAGTTGCTGCCGTGTTTGAAATGAGTTTGCAGCCTGGTCCAGCTGTAAAATACAGGATTTCCACACTGCCAGTAGCTCATTAAGAAAAGTAAGTAACTGTGCACCATCCTTGGGTGAGGCATCCTTGGGCATCTTCTTATTCCTAGAAGTTGACTCCATGAAACACCATCCCTTCCTGTTCTCATGTCCTTTCCTGGTTTGGAAATGCGCCTTTCTTCCAGAGCTGATAATAAGGTACCTTTGTGTTGAACTTACATACTTCTTAAAAAGTGGAAAGTGTTCTCCTAGTATTTGAACTTGCAACAGTTTTTTAGAAGAAAAGAGTGGCAATCTCAGGAGATGACTAAGTGGCAGGAGCTGAGCTACTCACCTGCCTTTTGTCACGACAGTAATTACATGGAGAAAAACCTTCACCTGCTGATCAAAGAAACTCAGCCTGGGCATGTCGGCAGTTACGTGCTAAAATTACACCAACAAAAAGTGCTGTCCTGTAATAAAATGGAGCCGAAAGTCCTGAGCCTGCAAAAATGCAGGCAGCTCCTTAACTTGATGGGTGTGAGTAATCACATTGTCTCAGACAGGGCTACGCATCTGCAGGAAACCTTTCTGGGGTCAAGGCTCCAGCTTGCCACAAGGCAGATCAAATGGCCTTGAAGGGTCCACTTGACTCAAGTCAATGTTTCAGAGAGGGGGTGAAGAGGAGCAGAGATGATGAGTGAGCTAAAAAGGCGACTCCAAGCCAAAATTTGGGCATTAGGTTTTGTGTTTCCCTTTTTGGATACATGAGGCTGAATTTTTTTTCTGTATTTATTGAGGGGAATCCCAGAATGGTTGAGGTTGGAAGGGACCTCTGGAGGCCATAGAATCATACAATAGTTTGAGTTGGAAGGGACCTTTAAAGGTCATCTAGTCCACCTCCCTTACAATGAGCAGGGACATCTTCAACTAGATCAGGTTGCTCAGAGCCCCATCCAACCTGGACTTGAGTCAGGGATGGGGCATCTACCACCTCTCTGGGCAACCTGGTCGTCTGGTCCAACCCCCCTGCGCAAGCAGGAAAAATAACTCAGACCAAAGCTAGTCCTGGCTCGGAGAGTGGCGTAAAAAGCCTCCACTTTCTCTAGTGTTTCAAGCAGGAATTGCAATCCCTAATTTTTCCTTTAGAGCATCAGAGTAGACGTTGTGGGAAATGGTGGAAACCGCTTGATAGTAGGAATTCTTGGAATCTATTTGCTTTTTGCAGCTTTGCTTTGGGACACTGAGCCCCCGGCTGGGGAGGGCATGCTGGTGGGTACAGCATGTGCCGGCGGGGCAGAAAAGTTCATGGTGAAGTTAACAGGGTTTTGGTGCATACCACTGCAACATGAAATTTTCATGGTGGTTTAGAGCCACAATTCGAAAATGCTCTGCTAAGTGCCCAAAATGTCTCAAAGCAAATAACACGCTGGTGGAAATCAAAGCATGATTAACATTTGGCTTCAAGGCTGCCCTCTTCCTGTATTAACCAGGGGGAGTTGGTTACTGCTGCTGCTGAGCATATTAACATGGGATGCTCGGGTCTCCTTTAAAGGAAAATACTTTCTTTTTTTTTTTTTTTTAGGGAAAAAAACTTTAGGAAGAAAAAAGTATTTTAAAAAAAAAAAAGGTGGTTTCTGGTTTTCAGCAAGTAAAGGGCCATGGCCTCAAAAATTAACATTTCCAGCATAATACTTTTAAAAGAATGACTGAAAAAGTCTTTTGTCTTTGATGGCTGATTGTTGTTTTTATTTCTTGTTAGACAAGTTAATGTAAATCGCATTGACAGGGCTACTCCAAACACACTGATTTGTTGACATTAAGCTTCTCAAAGATGGAGGGTTGTGTCAACACCTACAGTGAACTGTCAGGTTAACAAAGCAAGGATGTTTTCTTGGGGGAGGGGAGCAGAGTTGAGGGAAAGGGGGGGGTATTTTGTTTTTATTTTAAGTTTCCTTTAATCCTCTGTTAGTCTTGTATCTTGATAACCTCCTTTGGAAGGTAATCAGGGCAGGTCAAGAGGTGATGCTGACCTGGGAAGGGGAAGCAATCTTTCAGCGATCGAACAAACTCTAACCTCTGCCATCTTGAGCAGTTCAGCGTGAACTTTCTGCAAAAGGGTTTTTAGGTTGGGTTTTTTTTTCCTTTTGTGCTTATTTTTGCCAGATGGCAGGCACAGATTTCAGCTGGAGCTGTGCGAATGCTGCAGCTGCTCTGCCTGCAGTGTTTTTGCCTTATTCACCATATTGGCATCTCTTCTCTGTTGCAAATAAATATGTTGGCCACAACAGCTCTTGCTTTGGTAGAAAGAGCTTTGGAAGTGTTTATTTTCTTTTTAAAGAGAACGATTACCTATGTTTTTATTTAAAAAACTAAATCCCTTTCTAATATTTAAAAAGGCAAGGCACTATGCATGGAAGTAAAATGCCTTGAACTTTGCGCCAACCACAGCCTTGACCATGTTGGGAGGGACCCAGGTGGAGTATAGGCATCAGGAAAACATCATGTGAGCACCAAAGACACCTCCTTTAGATTTCCACAAGTCGTGTCTGTGCTTAGATAACATCCCCTCACCCTCACAAGAGCTGAGCAAGTTTTGCTTGAGCTGATCCCTGCTGTCACTCGCTAGGGTTTGACATCCCTCACCTCCATCTTACAGATGTGAGAGCTGAGGCATATGGATGTTGACTTGCAGAACATACTTAATAGCAATAAAACTGGTCTTGTGGTACTTTGATTTCATCCTCATTCTTCTTAGAGCAGGTTCAAAGAGCCCATGCTTGCTCTTTTAATACTCTGCCAGCTGCCAACCAGCTGGTGCCTTGGTTGGAGCATTGGTAGATTGTAGGCACCTATGGGCAATGACCAATGTGTACCTCTCTGCCTTTCTTGCTGTTGCTTTGCTCTCTTCTGCATTTGACTTTAAACTCCCTGTGTTGATCTCTGTAGGGGGATGTAGATGTCCACTCTACCATGTCGGTGAGTACAAGACTGCGTGTCCTGCGCGTTTGGTCTGCTCTGCTCACATCTCAAATGTTAGAGGGTGAGTTGAACCAGAAAAGGTCCTTAGTCTCGGAGGAGGGGAAAGGGAAGGACTGAGTGGAAGTTTAAATCAATAAGATAAATAAGAGACCAGGGGAAAGCGTTTCCTTCCAGACAGATCGCCCACAAGCGTACTGTTGCAGTAGCATTGCTAAATTGTTGCTTTTAGAGCTGGTTGCATTTAACTGCCTCCTTTTAGCCCCCATGCATCCTTAAATGTGTGGGGAATTAGGGGAGATGCCTGTTATTAGGGAAAGCTTGATGGGATCTTCAGCCTCTGCTTGAAAGAGAAAAGATCTTTGTAAAATTCCCCATCGCTCCCTGTATTTTGTTCAGACAAATCCCCCATGGGGATTTCAGCCTGATGTTCCCCCTGGTCTAAGTGGTCTGACCCAGGGCTTGGACTGCTAAGCCTTCCCTCCGGCTAGAGTGGTAAAATAGTATTTTATCCACAAAATAGTGTGGGTTTTTGACATTTGCTATCTCCCTATTTGGATTAGGGCAATTAGCACAAAGAAAGTGAAGGAGACCTTTCGGACCTGCCTTCTGGTTCAGTGAACCCCTCTAATTGTTGTCATTTCTGCTTGTTTCATGTGCGGGAGAAAAAACTGTGGCATTTTCCCGGATAGATCGCAAACAAAGTGCTCCCAAGCTACCTTGTTTCCTCTGTTCCCATGTCTGCAAGTCAAGGCACATGGGAGCGAAGCGCGCCTTGTTCTTCTGTCAGCGCAGCCCTGCTCGACGCGGTTGTGTGGTGTGAGATGCAGCTGGCATGGAGGTGTAGCCTCTACCCCAGCTTCTGCTTTTCTGCCTTTAACCCCTGCTCTTCATTTTAATGCTGAGCTGCCACGATAGTATTGATATTAGGCGCCGTGGTTGGGTGCATGTACCCCTTTTCCTGGAAACTGAGCATAGCTAAGCCTTGAGTATTTGCAGGCTCTGGGCACCTGGGGGTTTCTAAGTCAACATTGAGGTCTCAAATCAACGCCAGCTTCTGGAAAGAAAGAGCCTTGTTAAAGCAATTTGAGGCCAGCTTCCATCAAAGCCATGGCTCGGTTGCTGGGCGGGCTGCAGGAGCTGCCCGTGCTGCTGGGGAGCAGGCAGGGATGCTTTGGGCATCCCCCTGCAGCCGTGGGTTTCCAGGAGCAGTGTTGAATGTCGACCATCCTGCGTGGTGTCCTTAGGGTGTACCCTAAGAGAGACAGATGCAGAAACTGGTACTGCCTCTGGCTTTTCAAGGCTTTCAACCATTTAGAAGCCAGATGTATTTATTTCTTTAATTGAATCCAGTGCCTAGACAGCTATGGAGTCAGCTTCCTATGGAGAGGGGTGCATTAGTTTCATTAAGGTAAATCAATGAAAAATAATACCTGGAGGTCCCCTGGAAAGGGTCAGGAATGGAGTAATCCCTTTATATGGTGGGACTTTGCTAGCCTGCTCTTGTTTTGTTCTTAACTGCAACGGATTCCAATTTTCCTTTAACCCCTCTAATTTTCTGTTCTCTAGGTAGTTTGTATTAATTGGTGGAAATAAATCACTTATCTGTCTGTCTAAAAGAGGTTGAAAAATAAAAATCTGACTGCACAAAATAGCAGGACAAAGGAGTAATTGTAACGGAGTTTAAAATGTCGGGTGGGAAGTAGCTGTGGCTAATCTTGAAATATCTTGAAAGTTTCTTGGTGTTGTAGATATAGACACATATTAAAAAAAAAAAGCGAGTTGCATGGGATGCAGACACGGACAGGGCATGAGCAGTGTCCAAAATCGTCCCTATATGGCCCTCAGGGGGGCTTCCTCTGCTCTCCAGAGATGATCTGAGTCTCTTGAGGGGTTGCTTGGACCAGCTTGCCCTGAAGGTTGGGCACAATGCCCTTAAAACAAGGGTGCCTTGGTGGGGAGAAGATGGGCTGGTGATTGGAGCAGTGCTTGCATGGCTGTGTGGTCCCATGCTGTCCGCCTTGCTGCAGTCTGGTGGCTGTGCATTACTTTCTTCGTCTTCTCAAGTGTCTCCAAAATCCCAAATACTTACAAAATGAAGGTGTTGAAACAAGAACTAATGGTTGCTTTAAAGCAAGGAGCAAAGCATTCGAATACATTGGCTTTGGCTTTGTTGGCTGGGGAGAAGGCTGACCTCTGATTAACCCAAGAGCGCTAGTTAACTCAAATCTGGGTAAGCCAAGTTATCTTGTAATTACATGGTTTCTTGTCTGCTTTCAGCACTTTGAAAATTAATTGAGGCTAAAATGCCCAATCCCATAAATCCTTTAAACCAGGGTGTGCATGCTTCCCTAGGTATTGCTTCCCTTTGTGTAGTCATCTTGGCATGTTTGGCTTTGATTTTTATTTTACAGACTTAGATTTATAAAGCTATTTTATGCTTACTTTTGCATGCACATACATACACAAAGAATCAGATGCGTAGTACGGGGAATTTGGCAGCCAAAAATCCATCCACAGCGGAAGGAATCTAAACACGCCTGCCGCCTCCTGCACCACAGCCCCAGCATGGATCTTCCAAAAACCCTAACCAAACTTGAAGTATGGGAGTTTTTTTCCCCCTTTAGGCTCAAATTTAGGCAAAACAAGACTTTGCAACTATATGCCTTCCTCTTATTTCATCCATTGGCAACCTGAAATCTTGTAAGGCTTCTCTTAAGTTGTGAATGTGCAAAGCAACATTGATGAACACCACATCTGCTTCCAAAGCCGCCAGCTATCTTCCATAATGTACCCATGGCAGGAGACCCACCTGCCCTAGAGGAGCCCAACCTTTAAGTGCAATGTCCTTTGAGGTCCCCGTGCAGAGGTCACTTGAATTGAGGTTGCACAGAGAAGCGTTAGGAGCTCGTGCCCATCATTTGGAGCCAACAGCTGCCTTAGCACAGTTGAGTGCAATTGGTGTGGTTGAAGTGGCTGCAATTAAGGATGTACTGTTTCATGGCCATCATAGGGGTGCCTTTACACAGACATCTTGCAGCCTAGGTTAGATGTAATAGCAAGAGAGAGCAAGCAAAGCATTTAAAAGTGCAGATCCTTATGGATTTCTCGTGATTGCTGTGGTCTTTCTTCATTGTGTTTCATGAATGGCAATAAATAAGGACAGCCCGATGGGTTAATTGAAAAACAAGATAACAGTAATTTCTACAGCTTTCACCATCCATCTTTTTCTCCTTTCTGTTTTTCAACTATAACATCTCAATATTGAAAATGGAAATTTAATGTAAGATTTAGATTTTGGAAAAATGTAAATGTGTTGGTCACTTAGTAATCAGCTTTGCTTGGGTAAAAAAAAAAAAAATCTCCTGAATTGGGCTTTGATGGCTCATGGAGTAGAAATGGAGTGGGTGGTGGTGGTTTTTTGTTGTTGTTTTGTTTTGAGCTCATCCTTTTTTCCAGTCTGTTCAACATCTGGGTCTTAAGTCATGTATTAGTTGCGTTTCCAACAGGCGGCTGTACGTCACAGCAACATGCTGACCCTTCCTTCAGCATGTCGGCAAGCAGAAATCTGCGTAAATGGGGAAACTGGAGCATCCATGTGTGTGCAAAGGGTGAGAAACCCTTGGTGTCAGTGTGCTGGAGGGCTCTGCCATGAGGTTGAGTGCAGCGTGCTGTGCTGCAAGCCTCGAGATCTTTCCCCTTTTATTTATAACATCAAATTTAATTATAAAATAACATAGCAAAGATGAAGCAATTCAGTTCATTCTCTTTAGGTCTTCCTACTGCCATAATTGGCAGATGCTTTGTCCTGATAAATCAGCAGAAAGAAGTGTGGTTCTAGCTCTCGTACGTAGGGAAAAAATAAAAAAAAAATAAATCTGTATTTAATCAACTTTTTGTTTCCAAAATGGCAGCTGCTTTGTATTTAATGGAAAATCAGGCTCTTCCCAATGGAAAGAATGTTATTCCCAAAGTGAATACAAAACAAAATAAAAGCCACAAAAGAGGAGGATGAAATATATCTTTTTTTTTTTTTTTTTATTATTTGCTCATTAGTTCCAGTTTTGGAGCTGCGCGCTCTGATCATGGTCGGGCCACAGCTCTGGTTTGTGTCAAGTAACTCAGAGTCTCAGCTCATGGACACAGGGACCAGGAGAGAGCCTCACTCTGTGTTAGGAGGCACAAATAGGGCCGAGAAAAATTAGGGCTACTTCATGCTTCTTGCATGCATATAGAGAGTCGTTAACTGCAGGTTATTTATGCGTTTAATTCTTTTACAGGCTGTGATGCCTCTGCTGTTGGAGCACCATGTTTTTCCCTTGACACCTCTTGTTGCAGGGTCTTGGTGTCTTTTTCAGAGGTGAATGATCTTTGTGGAGACCCAAGTGGTGAGCATGGGAGGAGGAGAAAATTGAGGAGCATCAAGCCTGTGCCTTGTCCAAGCCCAGCCAGCAGGTCCACAGGTCGCCATCCTCTTGCTGGGGCTGCAGTGAATCTACAGCACTGTTGTTTCTTGGTCTGCTGCTCGTGTTTGCTTGCAGTGTTTGCTCTGAAACACATTTAAATGTCAAAAAATAATAATTTAGTGCTGAGGGGAGGCTGCCATACTGCCACCATGGCGAGTCAAATGCCCTGGTTTTGTACAATTCGGTTTAGGGTTCCTTCTTGCTGCCAGGCAGCGGTGTTGGGCTGTGCTGTGGAGATATCCTCTGGGGGAAGGATAAGTGGTTTGAGCTGTCCTGACATGCTCTGTCCATGTGTTTAGGGTTTTGCGTGGGTTTTGGTAGCTGCTTCCCTGCTGGCCCCCTGCACCTCCCTGTCTCCTGATGCCATTCCTCAGCACAAGAACGCAGCACAGGTATTTGCAGTGCAGCTCATAACAACGTAGAGCATTTAGAGAGCAGGTAGATGGGAGTATTTTTTCTTTTATTGTTTAAAAAAAGAGGGTCATGTAAAGAAAGCAGAAGGCATCAGATTTGCAACAGGATTTTGATGACACAGCTGACCAGCCTGATGGGAGAGTCAGGACCAGATGATTATGTGATTAATGACAGTGTCTGCCATTAAATCAAGTGGCTAACAAGGATAAAGTGTGTCTCAAAGCATAGTGCTGTCATACACCTAACCCAGACTGGCAGGAGTGCTTTCCCACCCATTTCCAGTGTGAAGGTCCTTGCACACATCCCTGAAGCATCTTAGCAGACCAGACAGCAGCTGGATGTTCCAACGCAGGCGCTGCTGATTTCGGATGAGGCATGCTCTGCACACAACTGTTTCTATGCTATAGACTTTAAAAAAGCAGTTAATTAGAAAGATCCTGCCATGCATTTGGATGGTGTGCAAGGAAGAAGATGCAGATCTTGGAATCCTCTATTTCCTTGGCGTTTTTTGCATATGTGCATATGCAAAAAAGAAAAGCCTCTAGCAGCATCCCAGCTTAAGCTTTGCTGCAAACTACTGAGCGTTCACAAAAGGACCTCTGCCCGGCTGTGTGTTTGTGTGTGCCTCCGTAAGGCTTCACAGAAACTGCCCTATGCTCAGTTGTAACAGCTGCGTCCCAAGGTACTTCCCTTTGCTGCCCCCTGCCCTTCCTTCTATTTATTTATTTTCCTAGTTAAAAAAAAAAGAAAAGTAGATGTCATTTCTTGACATCAAAGTGCATCTTGCGCAGTCAAAGTGAGAGAAAAATCTTGTGTTCCTGTACATGCTCTTATCCTGGATCCTCTTATATCTTGGATCCCACAATTATATGTGGTTACAAAATCCTTGAGTTGTGTTTTTGCTGTTGGGTGCATTCATTTGTGATTGTAAGCAAGTAGATGCAATTTGTAGTGCCAAGACCCCTTGATGCCTGTGTGGAAAAAACCTTGCCATGGAGCTGGTTACTTGACAAATTGTCATTTGGTTAAAGACCAAAAAAAAAAAAACCCCAAAAAACCAAAACCAAAATAAACAAACAACCAAAAATACCAAAAAAACCACCAAAACCCAAACAAAAAAACCCACAGAAAAGTCAAATAAAATAACATTTCAGATCTTTCTGTGGGAGTTGGTTGTGACTGTCACCCCTGATGTGAGTACTGCTGTGCTGCTCTGTATGAGAGCCTTGAGTCTCCCACCAGCTTCAGCCAAAATAGCCTCCAGCTGTTGACCTTGGACATCTTCAACACAGCCAAACTTTCATGGTTTTTCCTCTTATAGTGGAATGTGAGGGGTTTTGTATCGGGCTGCAGTGGTTGGTGTAACTGCCTGGTTTATTTTTTGTGTGGTGAGGGTAATTGCTGTATTTGCTTTCCCCCATCCCTTTTCTTTTTTATTTGGTTGCCCCTAAGCTTCTGTTGGGAGTTCAGCTTTGCCATGTGTTTGTCTTGCTGCCGTTATCTGTGACAGCCTGTTTTCCCTTTAATGCTCAAAATAGAATATAAGTGGTAAATGTTTACTTCTGAAAATGATACTCCGTTGATTTTTTTAAATACCTCTGGAAGACAACACTTAAAACATGGGCTTGCGGTCAGCTTTTGCATGTGTTTGAAAGCAATCCCGCTTCAGTCAGAGGATGGTGGCCTTCCAGGTTGGTTGGAGCAACTGCTCTTTTCGCTTTTCAGATGCCGTCAGCTTTCCAGGTGAGTGGGTCTTTGCACAACACAAATTTCACTCAAAATTGTATTAGTTGGCACTGCTTTAAGGTGTTGCTCTTCATAGGTTTACTATGGTGAACTTGAGATATTTCAGGGGTGGAAGGCTGTCTCTTGAACCAAGCTATTGCATGATAGAGATGGTTGAAGTCATGGGAAGACCAAAATCCCAGTTTCACTCAGAAAAGGCTATGGCAGTACCTCAGTGGTGATAATCTGTTTAAATCTGATGATTTGCTAATGGCAATGAAGCTTCTTCCATAGGTGAATACAACCTGCCCTGATCCCAGCCCAAGTAATCAGGTGTAGAGGGAAGGGGAGCATTGCCTGCAGCTCGTCCTGAGCAGACCATCAGTCCTCCTCCTAAACCAGAAACTATTGTTCATCAGGTCACTTCTAGTATAGCAGATACTGGGCAGAAAGAGGCCTTTCTTATTCCTGGTAAATCAGGGCACAGATGCCTGTCCCGTTCACTGCGAGTAGCAGGATGGATTTTGGAGCTGTGGGAAGGGAGGCTGTTGACATGAAGGCGATACCGTTGATCGTTCCAGGGGGTCCTAGCTGTGCATTGAATCTGAAATGCCTTCCTCAAACATGTGTGCGGTTATTGCTTCTCCTTTCATAAGTTTGGGCATTAGGAGACCTCTAACTTTGTAACTGCCAAGTAACATGAAGATCTGATGCGGTCCAAGGTTGGGAGCATCCTTTTCCCCAACAGGCATTGCTCTGTGCTCAGGAGACTGGCCCACAAGTGTTGCTTATCACCAACCTTCTCGTACTGGCTGGAAGGTTTCTTCTTTTCTTTGGCAAATTTCAAAACCATGTGAATGTCAACTTGTAGCTTGGTGGCAGTCGCCTTTTTGCAAGTCCGTAAGTCAACACACTGGCTTTAGTGCTTAGCTCCTGGGTTGACTTCACGGAATCAGAGATCAAACATTGAGCTTGGCAGTGGCTGAAAACAATAAGTGACTGTTAATGTTCGCACATCAGTCACCTCTTGCGTCCCACACAGGTCACATCAAACACAAAGTGACAGGGCTCAGCCCACAGCATGTTCCCTGCTGGAATCCAGGAACTGGTCTGCTTTCATCCTCTTTCCATAATGCAAACAATTTTGGGAGGAAAGAGTGATTTTTTTTTTTTTTTCTTCTTAATAAGGGTTCTGCAAAGCCAAGTAAATAGAATTAATTAATTAATTAAGAGTTGCTCTCTTGATACCTAATCTGAAGCTAATACTCTTAGGGATGGATTTGATTTTCTGGGATGCGTGGTGTTGTCTGACTGTATAGCACTTAACGAGTCTAATTGTCTCCTGGAAAAGACACCACATTGATTCTCCATTTATATTAAGCATAAAACTTCTTAGAAAAAGTAACATTTCTTTTTGTTAATCTGTATTGTTACTAGTGATTTGATGCTCATGCTGTTGTGTTTTAGCTCCATATGGTTTCTTCCCTTCACATGCCTTAATCTGGGCTTGCTTTAGCTGTGGTATCCTGCAGTTCTCCGGATCAGCATGTTCTCACTTTTAAACACTGGGGCAGATATTTTCTCTACCTTTCCATCAAACTCTTCAGTGCTCTGAGACCACTGTAAAAGGGACATCAATTTAGGAAGCTTCCCTGCCCCTTGTCCCTGCACTGGATCAATATGATCCTGTCCTGTGGGTCTGTAGTTAAAAGCTTTGGTTTTGGACCACAGTCCCTGTGCTGTTGCCTCTCTGCACCATCAGAGATGCACCTGTAGAGGCTGGTACAGCCAAGCTGGTCATTGATGCTAGCTGAGCTCCTGCCTTCAGAGGGGGCATCTTTGGAGACCACCCTGCTCAGGGTGGGCATTGCTGCACCAGCCTGCGGGCTTGGCCAACGCAGAGGGGGATGCCTCTTTTTGACTGTCCATTTTGCTTGGAGCTCGCGCTTGTTGCTCCTGGACCTCTTTGACCTGAATACACTCACTTTTATTTGCAAGATGTTGGGTGCAGATCCACAGCTTTTTTAAAAATAATAAAAACCAAACAAGCAAACAAAAAAACCTACCCCAAACCCAACGAAAAACCCCCACAAGACCCACTTTGTCAAAACTGAAAATGGATTTCTGGCAATTAATAAGAAGTTTGTTTGTTTTTTAAGTAAACCTCTTAAAAGCAGCAGAGTACTCATTGTACATTTGTTTTCATTGTTTGGGAAGTGTTAATGTATCTGGGTAATGGTTTTGGGTTTTTTGCCATATTCAATGACTGCAGAACAATTGTTTTCAAAAAAAAACCCAACAAAAACAAACAAACAAAAAAAAAAAAAGGGCAGTTAAAAAATGCATCAGGGTGTTGTTAAGAACCTGGTAAATCAGGATCACATGGCCAAGCCAGGAAATTTTCCTCATAATAGTTAGCAGAGCTGATTTACTGATTTTGCCCATGGTTTAGTGAGATTTGGGGCTCCAGTGCTGCCAGCAGCAAGGAAAATCCAGAGGCATCTGGGGCAGGAGGAGATCATGCATGGGGGTCTGCAGGGTCTGAAGTCTTCATCTGTGTCTGCACAGAAAGTATCTGCTGGGATTGTTCTTGGTTTTAAGTTGCCAAACAATTGATTGTTGTACATGTTTCCATCTTCTGCAAAATATTCCACCAATATTGCATTGTGAACTGGAAAAGTCAGCAAATTCAGTGTTGAAATTATTGGGACAACTTGTGGTGCTTATAGAAAAGTGGACGTTTAATATTGAGGGATTCCCATTTTTTGGCCCACTTTTCTGTTGTATGAAGTCCATGGATTTGCACATCTAAATATATTTAATCACATAAATCCCAAAGCTTGTTGCAGATGAAAAGGAAATTCTGTTGGTACCAAAAAAATACAAATAATAAAACTTGGAAACCCTGAAACCATTGAAACTTGTCAAGCTTTGTTTTTCATGGAAATGCTGCATTAATTCTTTGAGTTGGTGGAAGCATTCTTGGTGCTACAGTAGGACTTTTGTTTGCATTTCAGTGACCACATTGCACCTAATTTTGGCCAAGCAAAAAGCAGGAGGCACTGGCAGATTCCTCCTTGATGAAGCCAGAGGTGCTCCTGCAGGGTGGTGGGATGGGGCCCCTGGGACAACCTGCTTGGGTCTCTTCTGGGACCCTCTGGTCAGTGGCCCTTGCCAACTCGTCCACTACTATGGCTCTGGCAGCGGTAGGTGTGTGCTGAGCAGCCCCCTCTCCCCCCTCCCCGAGGTGGGTAATGGCAGCATATTCCTGATTGCACGTTAAGATTAATGGGTATTTATTTTAACAACCATTCCATTTCAGTAGCTTTTAATGAGTCCTTTGATAGCAAGTTCCTTAATTAACAAGGCAGCCTTTCAGCGTTTCCTTTCCCTAATTGTTAACATATTTGCTATTTTCAAACAAATGTGCTACCATGAGGAGTGCCGGCTCCGTAGCCTCCATGCTGACCTTCTCCGCAGTGGCTGCCTGTCCTCCTGGGAACCCAGAGGCTTCAATCTGCTGCCCAAGGGTGAAATACAGATGAAAAGAGATGATTTCGTGGCTGATCTCCTGAAGTGTGATTGAGTTGGTGGGGTCCATGGAGATCTGCTCCAGTAGGTGCCCCTTGGTTGTGTCTTTGGTACAGCTTTAAAGGTTTGGCTCTGCCCTTTCACTGGTTGACATGGCCACAAGGAACCTCTCTAGATGTCCTACCTCTTGTGCCCAGAGGAAGCCTTCGTGAGACAGGGAGAGCAGCAGCATCACCTTGAGAGGTGTCGTGGAAACCCCAGCTGCAAAGAGCGTGCATCAAAGGCCATGGACAGAGGGATTCATTGCCAGAAATATAGTCACAAACTGATTTGAGCCTCAAAAGAAAAACCCATGTCTTTTGGTCTGATAATATGCTCAGAATTGCTTTATTTCACTGAACGCTGGACCAAGCTGGAGCTTGGTGGGGGTGGCCGGGCAGGCGCTAGGGTGTCTTGGCCATTGAGCTCTGTCAAGTTTCACCCCTGACCCTCATTCTCCCTGATGCAAATCCAGTTCATTTTTAATGAGGTTTGCAAAGATCTTGAATAAATGAGTTATACTACAGAGATATTCCTGGAATTGCTTCATGAGATTTTAAGCTCTTCATTTTTCTGTCAAGTTGGTAAATGAACTAATGGTGACTTTAAAGTGTTTGTTTTCCCCCTTCTCTGCAGACAGCTCAGGTCGTGATTGCATTCCTCCTCCTTTACCTTCCTCTCCAGATCTCATCTTGCATTTTAGATAAATTGTTCCTGAGCTGGAGGGACCACAGCATTCAGACAGGTGAAGGCATTTCTGAAATACAGGCAAGGACCGAGCTGGTTTGGAGCTGTGCTGGGGAGCAGGATCAGGATGTAACCCTGTGATTTTTCAGGGTGCTGGCACAGGGAGAGCCTTTGGGAGTGCCACTGGTTCCGCCACGCGCTTGCAAAAATCATCAGGGTAATTAGCACAAGGTCTGAGCAGTCCCAGCTGAGTGTGGCGGCTCCTCTGAAATCGCAGGGTTTTCTAGGAGCAGTGATGTCTAGGGATGACATCTCAGAGGTATTCAGCTCAATCTCCATGCCAAGGCACATGTCCTGACACCGTTGCCGTGGGTGGTGCACACAGTTAATGATTTCAGGAGGGAGGTGAGGCTGGTGGAGAACACATCCATCATGGGCTCAGCTCCCCATGTTGATGTGCCAGGCAGGCACCCTAGGGTGAGCAGGAACTCTTCCTCCCTGCACTATGGGAAAGCTGAAAAATGAACTGGCAGCGGGGGGGGGGGGGGGGG
>VFFE01007182.1:4299760-4348671 GCA_008921705.1 Burhinus oedicnemus
AAATAACACTATGAAGTCAACCTCAATAGTAAATAAGTGCCAAAGAACCAAGATGGGCACACTGTATTAAGAGGATGTACTTGATGTCTGCCAGCATGCAGCTCAAACCATCCCAAGTGTGAATACAAACAGCCTTCTTCACTTGCAGCAGCAGCTTATTAGTAGTGATATATCAGTGTCCTGGCACTGGTTTTTCTCCTGTCAACAACAGCTGCCTATCAAGCAGATATTGCACTGTATTTCTGGGGAAATAGTCTAAAACTGATGTTTCTAAGTCTTTGCTGATCTTACAAGGAGTGGCTGTAAGTGGGCATCTGTTGTGCTGAGTGTAGGGGTGAGGCAGAAAAGGATTAGGTTCAGTCTTATTTATAAGGCTAGGTTCAGTCTTATTTGTAAGAGTGAAAAACATAAATTCTGGAAGGGTTTTAAATCTTTGTGCCAAGGGGGTGAGATGCTGGTCATCCCTGGTGATACCTTCTTTTCTCTAGCCAGACATTTAGCACAATGATTTAAACCCCTGTGACATCTCCAAGCTCTCTAATAGTAAATATAAGGGAAAAGAGATTAATGGTTAAAAGGTGGAAAAAAAATACTAGTATATACTTTTGTCTTTCATCCAGTAATATTGGATCTAAATGTCAGGTGACTGTACGTTCTTAAATCTAAGATGAAAGACTGAGTCTTTTTAAAAGCAGATTTTTTTTTTAGGTATTTAAACTCTAAGAATAATGGAAATAAAAGGTTGAGTTCTCAGCTGGTATGAGAAGATTCAGCTTCAGAGTTTTCAAAGATGCGGTGCACATTTGCACCTGAAAAAAGTTTTGGTCCTGGCCAAATCCTGTGTGAAAAAGGAAGGATGACGTAAGGCTGAGCCAGAAGCTGCTCCTGGGCTTGTCGGTTGGATCCCCTTTACCATCTCTGCAATGAGCCCTGGTAGAAAATAATAGCCAAGAATGTTCTAAAGTACCACTTACATGCCACTTTCACGGTGAAGACTAAGCAGAGTTGTGCTGTCAAGCCCTGATGATTAAATTCCTTTTTCCATCCCATCTTCCTTGCGTTTGGCTTATTAACTTGACATTTCATCTCAATTATTTGCTCTTCTTCAGGCCCTCCTGGTGTTGCTTGTCATTCACTCTTTATTCAGGCAAGTCTGGCTAGCCGAAGGAATGTGTGCACCAGGGCAGGCATGTTTGTTGCGGCTGTTTCAGTTGTAGGTAACCCTTTAGGTACCTCCACACGTGCTGATCTGATGCCTTGCTTGGTGTGCAAGAAGGTTGTTCCTCTTAAATTTTTGTCAGTGGGGCAGAAAACCTTCCTGGGGCTTTTCCTTTTGCCTTCACCTGGGGTTGAGCATCTCCAACGCTTCTTCAAGGGTTGCAACCCTCTATGCAAACTCCTGCTGTTGTGGAAGCATGAGCTACTCGTTGGAATTTTCTCATGTTCTTCCAAGAAGGGTAAGGAGCCCTGTCCCCTATTCCCAGCATAGGTGGGAGGTCCCAGGGCATGCCTGCAGAGCTTTCCGTTCTCGTCTTCTGCTTCTGTCTAGGTCTTCTGCTCAATAACACGTCAAAACTAGTCAGTCATAGAAAAAACCTCAAGTATCTGTTGGAAGTAATGAAGAAAAATCACAGTCGGGTAGTGGCACGCTTCCCACTGCTGTCAGGGATGAGGAAATGGCACGAGCGGTGTTTTAAATAACCAAATGTGTCAGAGAGGCACAAGTAAATGATGAAAAGCAAAAAAAACCCAGGGCTCCACTAAACTTTATGGTTGCAATTCTTCATCTTAATTTTGGTGAAGGTGTTTGTTTGGAGGTGAGTAATGAACACTCCTGAAGCCAGGAAATGGCAGAGAACAGAGGAGAATGAAGTACTCTACCCTATAATGCATGAGTCTGCTCTTTTTCTTTAAATAAAAAATGATATTTTTTTTCCCTGCTCCTGAAGATGAATATGGCCTGAAGATCCAAAACAACTTTGCAAAGCTGGTAAGAGCACTTCCCAGCACAGGCATCAAATGTTTGCACGTCTCTCCGTGCCACAGTAATGAAACCTGTGATACTTAGCTTGAAACACTGCATAAACCCTCACTTTAATCCCAGTTTAAATACAATTTGTAAAGTGCTTGTAAAAATCTGCAAGATGTCCTAAGCCACTCCTTGTTTGCAAGAAAGCGTGTTAAAGTCTTTTGTGTGAATTTGAAAACATAATCTCCTGCTGAAGCTGTTTTCATGGTAGCACCATTATCCAGAAATATTATCATGGCGTTACACATGCAGACATCAGGATCATTCTGTGCAGTGGGTTCTGTGCAGCCAGTGGGTTTGTGCAAGTCTGTGCTCTTGTGCCAAAGGATTTCCCCATTTTTATGGGTTTAATATGTGTTGCGGACACATGCAAGTCTTATCTGCCAGATCTTATCTGCAACAAATTTTGGATGGTACATAGCAATACTTGAGGACTGGGCGAAACCTTCTGAGCATTTGGCAATGAGGGAGAAATTTGGATAGGTTGAAAAAAATGCTCCCACATGTTTAGTGCCCCTAAATGATGCTTGGTTTTAGTTCACTGAGAGCATGGCACCTGTAACCTGTGAGACTTGCTGCTGTGATGCAAAATAAGTTAAATAAGAATAAAGGAAACTTTAGCTTTATAAGCATTGTGTGTGTGAGATGGTCTGAGCTTGTTTAATGGCCTTATGGGTGCTTTGGTTTTCCTTTTATGCTTTTGGTCAGTCAAATTGGATTTTCTGATGGACTTGGCTAAACACAGAGTGTGCTCCCTGCTTGCTCCTGAGCCTGGTTCTTGGGAGGAGCAGGCTCCTACAAGGCAGAGCATCCTTCCTTTGTGGGACAGGCCAACCAACACCAGGGTGGAGACATCTGTGTTGCTCTCAGAAAGGTCTTCTCCTCTGTCCTCTTGTGACATCTCAAGAGGATCAAGAATCTGTAGGTCTTTATAAAGGATCTCAGTTCTTCACATCTGTGCTCATCAGCTTCCCTCTCTTCTGATGGTGGCTCTCCTGGTAGCTGATGCTTTAGCCAGGTCAGGGCATGGGAGCTTGAGTTCAGTGACCTGCTTATGGTCTTTCTTAGGGGATGGAGGTTTCTGAGCACCCGTATCCCTTTCAGCTGAGGCTGCCTCTCCTGTCCTGTGGCCCATCCCTACCACCGCCATCATCCCTTTCCTTAATACCGCTTTTTTGAACATTGTAAATCCTCAGAGGCATCCTGGGCTTCCTACTTGACAGTTCAATCCTGTCAATGCAGGGGCTTTGTCCATAAATTGACAATTAGCTGTTTCAAATTCAACAGTTTAAAAATGGAAGCATGCTAATTAAATTGTCTGTCATGATTACTCTTCTCCTGCCTTGCAGTTTTCTTGATTGGAAAATGAAGGCTTATCTAGGGTAACTCGTCTTGTCATGAACCATTCATGTGATTTATAGCTTGAGATCTCAGTTGTTCCTCAAATGTGAAATGTAACTGCTTAGCTCAGGGAAAATGTGTTCTAAATAAATGTTTACTGACAACATTCTCAATTTCCTTAATAGCTGAAATTCATAACTGGTCGTGCTTTCATTATAGATATGAGCATTTCAAGGGATTTAAGTAGTTTCTCTCTGCACAGCAGCCTCGGCTGTGGCTGTCTCCTTTGTAGAACTCCTGTTTAATTGCCACCAATTAGGGATGGCTCGGAAGAAGACAAGCATTGATAATCGTGTTCCCCGTGGTATAAGCAGGTGCAGGATGCGACTGGGTGCTTGAGGTCATTCCCCACCACCCAGCCCTGGGAAGCAATGCTATCTGTGTAAACACAACTGACTTCTTCAGTCGCCTCCTTGCCTTGACGTTTCCTTCTCCTCGATCCCCATTGGCATCTGGAAGGTGCCACACGGTGCTGGAAGTAGACTGAAGAGCATCAATGTGCTGGAGACACCATTGACGCAACAGTGTGGCCCCAGCTCTCTGCTCCCTGGTGGCCAAGGCCAAACCTTGAACTATGAGCCTCTGCTGGTGGAAAGGGATTTTGAAATTCCTGTCTTGGAATATATGTGGATGCTGGTTTAGTTGTAGGCTGGAGTTTTGAATTGTCATCAGCACTATTTTGGCCTATCAACAAGGTTAGTTCAGGCAATCTATATAGGACATTGGATAAAATATGGTATGTTGTCTTGCCCACATTAGGTTGTGAAAATGAGAGATGCTTAGAGCTCTAAACACCCCAAGGTTCTTCTGGATTTGAGCTGCTCCCAGGCACTCTGCACCTGACAAGGTCTAATCTCTTTAAAGGTAGTGGTTGCGAGATTAAGCACTACGTGAGTGTCCCATAGAAGATGAGGCACATTAAAGAGTCTGGACTGATGGATCCTGGTCTAAAGAAGTTCCTCTTTCATTTTGCACTCCATGGCCTTAATAAATCTCCTTTTTCTCTTGCAGGGGAAGGTGGCACAGACAGCTTGCATGTCAGCATGCAAACACCTCTCCACCTCGCTGATGCAGCTGCTGCTGGAAGCCGAAGTGCGGCAGCTGACGCTGGGTGCCTTGCAGCAGTTCAACCTGGACGTGGAGGAGTGTGAACGTAAGATGTGAAATCATCTTGTTTTCTGTGTCTTGCTTTGCCTGTTTGTATGTCAGGACCCAAGCCAGGGCTTTTAGTGGTGCCAAGTATTTGGGGCTGGTGAATGCCTGCAGAGCTCGTTGGGGCTGACCATGGTGACACTTGGCAATATCTTCAGGACAGAAGTCATCCAGCAAATTCTAAGAGATCAAAGCTTTACTCTTCTTTTTTTTTTTTTTTTTCCCCTCTTTAATGCTGCCTTGATGCTTTCCAGACCATCCCTGCTTTTTGAGATGGAGTATTTTAAAAATAGGAGGGATTAGAGTGGGTAAAACACGAGGAGGGCTAAGAAAAATCAGTTTACTTATGACTGTTTCTGAAAACAATAACTGGCTTATGTTCTTAAGAAGTTCTGGTCCTCTCCTGACCTCAGCTGTTTGTCTTCTCTATCTGCTGCAGGGGATTTTTTTGTCAAAGCGAACCCTTTTTGCAAAGCTACTGTTATGGAAAAGAGATGTCTTGTGACAAAATAACTACATCTGTCCAGACGCGTGCGTAGAGAATCACGGTGCTTGCACCATGGCTTTGATCTCAACCCTGCTCATTTTGGTTCATCTAGTTTAGACCTGGACTAGCTCTGAAATCCTGAGGTTTCCCTCAAGTTGCTTGCTATCCTGCTCAATAGAAGGGTTAGGAAAATACAGCATAAACTGACAAAATGCTTTTATTTTCTTATTTTTTATAATTTAAGCTAAAGCAGGGTGAACACACTTCTGCACAGGAACCTCTCTTCCTTATGACAGGGATGGATTTATTATTTGGGTTGATATTGGGATGGATTAGCAACTGTGGCTATGGAAAACACAGAGATTGATAGGGTTGATAAAGAGTTCAGGAAATCTTTTAATTCCAGAAAGGATAAAGTATTTTGGGGAAGTTTTTTTTCCGAATACCCACCTTTCTGGATTTTTGGTTGGTGAGGAGATTGGGATGTGTCTCGTTTAGAACACGATAAACCCCTTTACTCCAGTGTCTTCTGAAATGCAGTTTGGCCCGATGGGGCTGCCATTAAAGCTGCAGTAAAATAGTCCCTGGCCTCAGCGTGAATGGTATCGGAGGCTAAATAGCTGTGAGTTTGCTTTTCCTGTCTCTGATAACTCAGTGAAATCAATTGTGTTGGTTTCATCCTCATCTGGCACTTACACTGTCAAAAGATGTTCTTTCACCCTTTATAAAATGTTTTGCTGATTGTGTTTTAGTTCAGCTACACCCATCAATAGTGAGATTAAATTTATTTCTGAGAAAGACCACCCAGTAAGATTTTTGGTGTTTCCAGAGGGTATTTTTTAACTTTTTAATGTCCTTTTGCTAATTTCCAGCGCTCTCAGCTGAGTAGCCTGGGAGAAGGATCCCTGTTTAATGAATCATATCCAAAATTTGCAGCTATATCATATGTCATAATGCAAGCAAAACCTTTTTTTTCTTTCAGAAGCGTCTTCAGCCTTAAAGTCTGCTAATTTGTGTCCCATCAGCATGTCGGGCTGCACCGGTAGCAGCTATGTTCCCAGTCAGCGTCCGCAGAGGGACAGGCAATGTTGCTGAGAATAATAGGAAGGATTTGTCATTAATAATAGTTTCCTTCATTTCCTTTTGCCTGCAAACAGACTCGTAACCCTGCAGTTTTCCATCCCATCAGTAACGTGGGTCACTAAGCAGCATCTCTTTCCTAAAAGCCCCCGATGCTAAGTAAAACGAATGACACTTGATAGCAGGTTTAAAAGCACAATTCCTTAAATTTCAATTGTTTTGTGAGACAAAGCCAGGAGCACTCAGACATTCAAGAGCAGGTGACGCCAACCTGAGCAGCGGGGCAGGCGACCCGCTACCCCCAGCCCCGGCCTGAGATGCTGTCGCGGGCAGGGGAATGGAGACGGATGCTTTTGCTGTAACCTTCCTATCCATCACTGTCAACTCCCAGAATGGTAAACCCAGACAAAGTCTTTTTCTTCCTTTTCGGCAGCAAAAATGTGTTCCCTCGTCCCTGCAGGTTTGTTTGGTGGCTTTGCTGACACTGGGGATAATTTTAGTTCTATTTTTGAGAAGCAATGCACCAAGATTTTAACTTTAGGAAAAGCCAGTCTGGACAGTGAACTGGTATATTCAGAAAATATGTTTCAATTTGCAAGGGTTTCGTTTGTTTTTCAGGGGTTTTTTTTGTCTTTTACCTGAAAGCGCAGGTGTGAATCTCAGCATCCTTATTATACCAGTTGCATATTTGACTTTATGTCTCTGCCTCCAGCCATCGTCCTCTCCCCAGACCCCCAAGTCTTACCAAGTTTAGCAGCTTTATCATGTACTTGTCATATTCAAATAGGATTTTATAGATGTTTGAAGCACTTCCAGTGAGTTCTGTGATGTGGGAACAGGGCTTCGGAGTTTCAGTCCCAGAATTTATTAGGCTTTTGTTTAAGCCAAAGGTATAAGCTGGTAAAAGAGTGATGAGGCAAATTAATGAAAGGACTTAGTTGTATACTAAGCATGGTTTGAAGGTGATCCAGATAATTTGCTCTGTATCAGAGTAGATATAATGCACATTACAAGAGAATGTGTTTATATACACAATAGATAACAATTGTAGAGGTGAAAAAGATGATGGCTTAGGCTTAAAACAAGACACCAGTAAATTAATTCTCCAGACTTAGGCGTTCATAAAATATTTCCTGATTTATAAATAATTTATTGTCCTATCAGCCTAAGAAGGGAATGGCTGCATGAACCATTGCGTCAGGCTGAGGTTTGGCACCAGGCACATGCAAGCCTGGACGGTGCTCCGGAGAAACATGAGGTCATGATAGGACCCCTTACCTGCACTATAAATGCCTCCTCCATAGAAATGTGCTTGTTGTGCGTGTTCAAAGCACTAAACATACAGTTTATTAATTTTATGACCTTCAAAAAGAAAGCTTTCAGAGGACTGGGGAGAAATAGTAAATTACATAAAGAGCCAAATCTTGCACGTCTTGGTTGTATGAATAGTCCCGTATACGTCAGCAGCATTTTTTGGTGTGAAAGAGGCAAGAAAGAGTGGAGCTGCAAGGTTGTAAAAATCCTATTAGACTTGCTGTGATGTGAGAAACCTGGGAAAAATGCAAGCTATTTTCCTGTGGCATTATACCCGCGATGAAACTGCGGTGCTGGAGCCTCCAGCTGGACAAGAGCCCTCAAGGAGATGTAAGGCACCAGTCCTGCACATCGAGGTGGACGTCCTCTTTTTTCCCCAGCAAAAAGCTGTTTCTCAAGCTCTGTGTTAGAGGTTCGAAAGTCTTTTGATGGAGCTTCACAGCGATGTGTGTGCATGGATGGCATGGCTGATGTCCAGGGAAGGGCAAAAGTAATTTTTAAAATGTCTGTTGCTGGCCAGGTATTAGTTGTAAATCTTGTTCTTATTGCTTGGCTTTACATAGTTCTTTTTTAATGCAGTCAAGAGAGATTCTCTCACCTCTTTATTTAAACTGAAGTGAAATAAGGCATAGAGGTTAAATGAATTGCCCAGAAAGACACAGTAGGACTCGTCTAATTATGTCTCAATTTAGGAGTGACTTCTGGCTCCAGCCCAATAAGCCAACTTGAAAAGAGGAAAAAAAACCCCAGCTCTAATGAGGAAAAATAAATACCTAACACAAATATTTCTGTGAACCTGTAAATAGAGGAGGTGATGTTTTTTCAGAATAGGCATTTGCTTTTTAAAATGGGTTTACTCTCTTCCAGAATATGTCTGTAACCCAAGATTTTAACAGCACATGCAATGTGCTTTTTGTAATTGCTGTGTGCCTTGTAACACAGTTCCTTGCTCTGCTCTTTTTTGGACCTCCTGGTGCTGGTATATATATTTTTTTTTTTTCCATATCTTCTGTACCTCAAGTTAGTGGGAATCAAATGTAAGAACCCAGATTTGGAGATTACAACTGAATAAAATAAAAAGAGGCTGCTTTTGCTCCTACAGAAGTGTTTCCCATCTACGTAACCAGTTCCAGCAGTGGTTGAGGCAGATTGTTTTTACAATAGTTAGATCATAAAATAAGCAGTTCCATAATCTCTAAAGTCTTTTAACTGCTGCTTTATGAGAAATTAAAAGCACCGTAAAAATTATATTTAAAATTTCATTCAACTCCCAATTTTTGGTCAGACCACTCCTGGGGGCAGTCAATAAGAAACACAGATGTCTCTGCCAGTTTGAAGGATCCTCCAACCCAACACACGAGTGTGCCAAAATGTGCTGATATGAGTCCCGGCGCAGCCATTCACCACCTCCTTCTTGGCTGTGTTATCTGGCTCTGAGGACTTTCTCGCGCGGAAACCCCATTATTTGTGTACGACGCCAGGGTTTGCCCACCACACCAGAGGACTCCTGTCCCTTGAGTGCAGGCTGTGTTTGCACCATGCAAACAGCTGCCTGATGTTCTTCCAACCTGCAACCCATCAGAGATTAGCATGTGTGGTGCTAGAGGTGAGTGCGGTGGTTTTGAGGACAAACTCCCTGATTTTAGATGGTTGCACTGTGTGCTTGCTGGTATCCATCCTGCCACAATACGCCAGCAAAAGCTTGTATTTTGGGGGAGAAAAGGAGATGTTGCAGTGAACAGGGGGAAAGGTTTGAGCAAACTTTTTTTTATTTTTATTGTATTAGTGGCTCACTGTCCTGGTTTGAGGTAAAACAGGACCAATTTTGTTCAGTAACTTTACTTTTTAGCTAGGCCTCTTCTAACTGCTGAAATTAACAGCCTGTTGTGCAGGAAACTGTTCACTCTTGGAGTGATAAGACCCATGTTTATAGCTGATGCCAAGGAATGGTATGCAAAGAGACTGTTGCTTATACTTATTGCTATAACAACCAAGGACAGCCAACTTTGTTACTTGCCCCGTTGGAGGGTCGGAAGCGGAAAAGCGTAGAGGGGTCACACCTGCGGGGAGGAGCAGACAGGACAGGTGACCCAAAACTGACCAACAGGGTATTCCATCCCATCTGCTTCATGCTCAGTATAAAAGCTGAGGGATCAAAGGGGCAGTGCTCTTTCAGTGGCCGGCGTCCTGGGAGGACTCTGTCTGTTCCTCTGCCTTTGATCCTGCTCCTGAATCCAGATCCAGAATCCAGTTCCCGTCCATCACTGAGTCCAGTCTGGGACTTCCCCAGCGCCTGCTGGTGACCTTGATACGGTTTTGTATATATTTCATTATTTTTCTTTTTATTATTTTATTATCAATATTTCATTAAAGTAGTTTAGTTCCTTCTAAACTCTTAAGTCTCTCTTTTTCTCTCTCTTTCTTGCCTCCTGAGCGGAGCAGGAGAGAGAGAGCATCTGTCGTTCCACGGGATTGGGCCAATCTGGCCCAAACCACGACACTCACAACGTCAGTCAAGTGTGTCTGCGCCACTCAGATGTGTGGTTAAAAAGGAAAGATACATATTTAAAAGAAGATCTACAGATCCTCCTGAGCCACAGGGGTCGTACATAGGGTTGTGTTACTGCAGCTGGTGGTGGTTCTGTGCTGGCTGAGTTGGTGGTAACCATGTGTGTGTGAGCTCCTTATCCATGGTGAGAGCCAGGAAGGAGGACCTATATTAGCCCATGATGAAGGGCAAAGCTGCATCGTGTGTGTCCTGGGCTGTGATGGTGTGAAAGGACTGTGGCTTTGGTTTGGATGGTTGGTAGGAGTGCCTTATGCTGCAATATGGGGCTTGTGGGACTTTGCAGGCTGGGATGACAGTGGTCAGTCATGGTACATGGATGGCAGAAGCAGCTGATGGAGAAGCAGAGAAGAGGCATGACAGGTAGCGGGTTAGTTTGCCACCTGCCTTCAGGGCCTGAAGGCAGTGTTCTCTAAGTCAGGGGTTTCCAACCTTTGTTGCGGAGCCAAGCCTCGCTCGGAAAATTGGCCATCTTCCCCCCATGCTGGCCCTGGCCCTGTGGCACTCACTGTGGCACTGATCCTTCACCACGGTCTGGAACTGCCATTCCTCTGCCTCCTGCTGCTGGAAGGTCTGAGATGAAGCCTTGCAGAGGTCTGCTCCATGGCTCGCTCCAGGCATGCTTTGCTCCATGGCAAGACTGCTTTCCTTCCCCACAGAATGCTCAGGTAGTCCTTCTCTTTCAGCATCCCTGTTGGTGACTTTTCTTGCCCAAATTGCAGCTCATTGTAGCACTCAATAATGCTTTATTGTGCACGTCAGGAATAAGCACAGCTCCTTCCCTTGCATTTCCTCCACAGGACTGGCTTGGGTCATGTAGTGGTACCGCATCCTGGAACATCACAACCTGGAGTGGGGCTGAGCAGCAAGAAAAAAAGCAATTCTGGCAAAAGGGTGCTGAGCTTCGAGAGTGTGCAGGTGTATTTAGTGTATGGGCACATGACTGAACCAGATCATGGATTTTGGCAGCTTAGGAAGCTGCTACCTGTTGATTAAAGTGCCGTTAGTGTCCTAGACTGTCCCAAGGTTGAGCACAGTTTGCATGAGCTGCCTGCGTGGATGGCTTGAAAAAACACTTTTACGTTGCAGAGCAAGCAGATCCTGATGCCCATACAAGCACATAGTTCAGCTCATCTCTGGGAATTTGCAGACCCTCTGTTTGCCCAGTGTTTTGCCCAGGCCTGTCTGTTGCTCACAATGCCGGTGTCCTGCACCATTCCCTCAGAGTTTGAGAGGAACGGATCGCTTCCTTCCCACCTCTTCACCTGTCAAAACTCAGCCCTCATTAGGAACCAAAACTTTGCATTTTCTTGCTGTTAAAATGGAGTGGGGTGATTTGTATTGACAGCAGAGCTGTCTTCCAAGCACTGCTGTGTGTGCTTTCTGAAACAGGAAGGGTAAATTATTGGTATGCCGAGTGACAGAGGGCATGGAAGTGGGAGCCTCTGGTCCACAGCTGTGCTGCTTTTCTACACTTAGGTTTATCCTCCCTTATTTCTCCCTGAATTTGTTCCCCTGGGCATATAATTAATTTATTTAGTGCTTCCTTCATTTCCTTCAGCTGACCTTTCTTAGAGGTTGCAAAATACTTGCAGTGGCAAAGAAGGCGATGCCTGGTGAATTAGTGCGTATAAATATGCATGGAGGAGAAGCACATGATTCCCATCAATGAGCTATCAAAAATGTGTCCTTTTTGTTTAGATGCTGATAGGATGTATTTGGACAATGCTCTCTACTTTAGCACGGTACTTAAGTGGTCTTTGCAAGTCTGACTCAAGCAAATCCTGGGAGTTTGCATGATGTCAGAGAAATGAACTCTCCAGCCATTTTACGCTGCCCGTAAACTGAGACCTCCTGCTTGCCTCTGCCATCTCTAACCATCAGCTGATTTTTGCCTTATATTTGCCCTTCATCTGTTCTATAATCCATCACCTGGTCTCCTTCAGCATTGTAGATTTAGTATTTCTCTCTCTGTTTTCCTTCTCTTTTGTCTCCTTTGTAAACCTCTTGCTAATCCCACGGTGTCATCTCAGCCTCTCCTGTCCTCTTAGTCTCCAGCCTCTGCTGTCTGCTACAACATTTTGGATATCTTCCATCTCCAACATCTTCCTGTGTTCTCCTTTGTTACCAGGATAACCCACTGATATTTATTTATCCATCCTTCTAGTCCTTTGCAACTCTAGGAAGAGAAGGCACTGCTGTCCACACCTGATTTTGTTTAAACAATTTTAGCAGTGCACAGTTCCTCAGCTCTGCACCCACCTTTCCTTCCCCACCTATCCCTGGAGGTATTTAAAAGACCAGTAGACATGCTGCTTAGGGACATGGTTTAGTGGTGGTTTGGCAGTGTTAGGTTGATGGTTGGACTCGATGATCTTAATGGTCCCTTCCAACTGAGATGATTCTGTGATCATGGACACACACTACTGAGGCTTATCAACCTTTGCAGCTCGAATGAGCTAGTGGTGAGATGTGCACATTCCACTTTTCCTAGTGTTAGTATTTTAATGGAGCTTAGACCTTCATGTCTGCTATGAGACATCCACTGTACATCTTGGGTTTTGGGTTTGGTAACCTGCAGAGATCTGTAACTTGATTCCGTAGACCTGTCCTACAGATTGTCAGGGACCAAATTACTTGGCACACGCAGAATCATAGAATCATCTATCCATGTCTGTCTACTGAACCATGACCCTATCCGTCTTTTAAATACCTCCTGTACAATTTCTTCTGAAGAGCTTCCTTTTCTTCTACTTGGAAACATCTACTGGTCCATCAGTGATGAGTTCCTCCCTGGGACTTTGGAGGCCGCTCAGCCCTGTCTGCAGACCATCACGGCCCCTGGGACCACTTGTCTCTGTGCAGTAGCAGGACTCCAGGCTCATCTTTGTTCCATAAAGGAACAAATGACAGAGAGGGGTAGAAATTTTTATGTAATCTGACCCAGTTCAGTATATTTTGGGTAACTTCTCTTTCTCCCCACAGCTGTCTAGAATTCCCCAGATGGGCATGAGCTTTGATAATTTGGCCTTTAATGGGGAACAGCTTCAAAGCAGGGCTCTGTGGGAATGGTGTGGGTGAAATATAAGCTGAGTATGAAAATTGAGATCTTCTCTCTGTTCCTCTTGCCCCAATTCCCACTCATCATTTTTTACCTTTTTTCCCTTGCAAGCTTTTCCAGAGGCCACACAGAGATTTGTTCTTCAGCTTGAGTGTCCTCAAGGTGTTGTTTTGTGGCTCTGGGTAAGGTGCAAGAGATCCTGTCGCTTGGCTTTTCTAAGATAGTCTTCCAAGGATTTGTCTAAGAAAGATGACTTCAAGACCTACGTTCTTCACTGAGGATTGCTGAAATGGTTGTTTCCCCAAATACAAATTCTTGTTCGTGACTGATGCAACCGCAAGTGGATTGTCCAGGTTCCTCTCACCAGGAGCTGCTGTAACCTCGATCCCACAGGTTGGCTGTCATGAATTCTGGTGGTGTCATATAATTCAGAGAAAATCTTCCCCTCAAAATGATGTTTTTGAGGAATGAAGTCACCAGCTGTGTTTATTTGAACCACACAATACATGTAAGGTTCTGTCCCTGTGTGCATAGCCGTGTACAGTATACAAAGAGAGATTCCCTCGTTTTGTATAATTAATTTACAGTGGATGTCTCTTTTCTGCTGTGCGTTTGAACTCTTTATTCTTTGTTCATTGTAAAGGGCTTAACGGTTCCTGTTCCCTGATTCTTTCATTGGTGAAATGTTTTGGAAGAGAGGTTAGAGTCCCCCTGTGACCTGCCCTGGGTGGCCCAAGCCTGTAGACCTTGCAAAGACATTACTTTTTTGGCCTGAACACAAGTCTCTCAAACCTTTAGCCTGGCTAAATGCTTTGTACAAACAGCCGCATACTGATCTGCTCTATTCTCTTGTGATTTTCTGCTCAAGGGGCTGTACTGTAGGTGGCTTGCTATGTTTGCCACTTGCCTTGGTAGTGGAGACAGTACAATAAACGAATCCGACAGTACTGAGGCCAGCACTGTGCTTGGTTGTTCCGAGAAAATTATCCTGAAATCTGGTTGAAGAGATTAAAACCAAGAAGAACTGGCTGTGTCTTTCCTCTAAAGCTCTGTTCTCCTCTTTGTTTCTTTTTTTCTTTAAGACTTTGTTCGTTCCTCCTTCAAAATGGGTTTGTGGCATTGGTATGTAAAATGTGACCTACGATTACAGAAGGTACGGCTATTTTTATAACAACCATGGGGTGAAGCATTGCATTCATTCCTCTTTGGGGTCCTTACAGCCAAGTGCTGTAGCAGTTTTCTTCTGGCGTCTGAGCTATATTCTTGCTCTCATTTCTTCTGTAATACAAGTAATATGATCTTACACGCCATTTCACTTCTTGAATGTCAAGTGCATTGTTAATCCAGTAGAGACTGCAATCTGTTGTATTGATGAGAATTACTATTCAAGCAAATGTTGGTTTGTTGTGCTGCTGTTGTTGTACTGTGCAGCGTTGAAGGGCAGTGTCACTCCATAACTCTCACAGCCTTCCTCTCATATGGTTCCTTAGTAAGAGACAGCTAAAGGTGAGCTGCTAACTAGCAACCATGTCTTGGGATGAAATCTGTCTTGGGTTGCTCATGAGCAGATGACAGTAATGATAAATTCACGAGTCTTGTGAAAACATTCAAGACCCAGTCACAGGCATTTTCTCATGGGGATTTGAAATTCATGCTTTCGGAAAGATCTTAAATTTCACAACTCCATCTGTGCTTCCAAATAGATTCTTAGCAGCTGCGAAGCCCTTAAATCCAAAATAGAAATTTTCTTTCATTGAAGTCCTTTCAGGGTTTCTTTTTTCCAGTGTTTCTTGAATTATAATTAGTAACATGATGTTACCCCATCCTTAGAGAGCAGGACATAACGGTTCAGCCAGTTTGTTGGGTACCTCAACCCGGGGATGTCTGCAACACTGAGCCGCCCAGGGCAGTTTCATCCCTCAAGAGGATGTTCAAACGCTGTGTCTCGCATCTCAAAGTTTTTAGCTTCTCAGGTATGTGCTTTTCCAAAGTGGGGGTGTTTTAGGATTGATGTGGCTTTTGGGATAATTTTTCCAGATGAGACAGTGGGGTGTACAGCAAATGTGTAAAGATGATTTATGCCTTGCAGACCAGAGTCAGAAAGCTTGCGTTAGTCCTCCCTTGTGTGTGTGTGCTGGCACGGGCAAGCTACAGTCAAATGTTATAGCAAACATATATTAAAATGCCTCTACAGTTAGAATTAATTAAAGTAGGTTTTGAGGATTAAATATAAGCTATCTTTGGACTATTTGCAGCCTGAATATTGCAGCATTGGTCAGCGAAGCTGTCTGGAAGCTGAGCAGCTCCTGTCTCTGTCCAGTCCCATCCTGTGCAAATGTGGCAAAGTCCATAGGCACAATGATGGATGATTTACCCTGTCTTTGAGTCATGCTTTTCCTATCCAAATCTAAATGTGAACAGTCATGTACGTACATTCTCTTTTTATTTTTTATTATTCATTTCTAGTAGTAACGTTGAATAAAAGTAATGGTTTTACAGCCATGTTTGCTGTTGTCCTGCAGGAGTTGTCACTTGAGTGATCACTGCAAAGATGAGTGATCGTTTCAATCTCAGAGCTCTTCTGACATCTGAAAATATTAAAAAGCAAAGCTGTGGATGTCTGAAAACTGGCCACTGTGCCCCTGGAGGTACCTGTGTCTGTACCGAAGGATATTCTCCATCCCAAGATTATAATGCAAGGTGGAGCAAGAAAGCTGACAAATAACCCTTTTTTGGTTTCCAGAAATAAGGTAGTTGAGGGACAGGGCTGAGTCCCAATGTCTAATTCATTAGTCTATTCTTGTTAGAGCCACGGGGACTGCTCATATGACTGGGCTGCTATAGGAAGTCCTTAAAAATAGGACTGTGGTGATTTGTTTTCCTTCGTTTGTGGCATTCACTTGAAAATGAGATAACTTTTGGAAGAAGCATTCAAGGAGAAGACCATCTGGCATGAAATGACTCTGCTTAGTGTTTAAGGACAGGACAAGTTTTGTCCTTTAGTACCTCTGTGCGGTCATGGAGAGAGAAGGCAAAATACTCTTCCCTTATTGCCAAGCAATCCTTAGTCCTCAGCTATGTGGAGCTGCAGCAGCTGTTTTGAGGGTTCTTGTATGGTAAAAACTGGAATAGTTGGGGGATAATGGAACATACATAACTTAAAAACCTGTAGGTTTGTATTTTCCCTCCCTTCTTCCTTTCTGCCATCGCACTTGGTTGCATTTCAAGAAAACATTTCCTTCCAGTGTGCAGCATCTTCAGTGTCTACAGGAACAGCAACAAAATTCAGCCAAAGGCAGAAGCTCCCTTTTGAGTCTTTCATGATGTTGAGTTGTGGCTTCACAAATTAGGTCCCCTTGGTGATGAAAAGCTGCATGGAGAGCAGAGATAAAGCCTTTACTTGTGTAGCTAAAGAGGGTGAAAATTAAGTGAAGTTGGGCAAAATCAACCTGAGGCATATCTTCAAAAGACACATTTGAATATGTGCAGTTGTTGGCTTCATGAGCGCTACCAAGTAAAAGCTGTTAAATGACATGGAAGAACTAAGGTCCTCTAACCTGTATGTGCTCAAGTACCCCTCACTGGTTTTAGACTTGGTTTAAATAATGGATTAGAAGAAAAATAAATGACTGAAGTCTGAAATTTTGGTCAGGTTACACTGGAAGGAGGTAGATGTGGCCTTGGAAATATTCTCTTCACTTTAGAAGCCAATGTTATTCACTTGTCAGATGTCTTCATCCAACATAAATAAATACACCACATAATGGCCGCGATTCTTCCCATTTGGGGTGACTGTACACTGGCAATAGCACACCATACCAGATAATGCAAATAATCTGCTGCCGAGTAATTAATGATGCGGCTGGGCATATTTTTTTGATGAATGCTTATGGAGCCTGTTGACAGGCGTGAAATTAGAAAATTCCTTCAGCGCCCTAAAATATAAATAGCTTTCGGAACTGAAAAGAGTTTCACAGCTGAAGATTTTATTGTGTTGAGAGGAAAAACTTTTCCACCCCCATCCCCCCCTTTCTTCTCGGCAAGTTGTTTGTCCATTCACAAAACAAATACTCTGAAGCCCAGTACGGCTCATGGGAATAAATTTCAGGTCGAATTAGTACAGTTTCCTTGCTGTCAGGACGGTGGAATTAATGGTGTTTTGATGACACGAATTTTGAAGGGCGAACAAAGACGCTGAAGGGAGGGAGACATGACTCCTTAGAAGCGCGGTCCTCCTCTCCCCCAGCCTCTCTTGTCTTCCCTGTCATCCGTCTGCCAATCTCCCTGTCCATGGTTAGTTAAAGGCGCTTTTTATCCTCTTTTCTTTCCCACAGAGTTTGCCAGATCCGGCCCAGTGCCTGGGTTCCAAGGGGACACGCTGCAGTTGGCCTTCATCGACTTGAGACAAGTAAGTCTTTGTGTTTTTGTTTTTTGTTTTTCTTTTAAGATGTGTGACTGAAGACCATCAGGTCTTAAGGAAAGGGAAAGGAGGGGAAACGGCGTCGGTGATTTACGCCAGAGACCTATATTTCCCCCCTCCTCCTCCTTGCACTCGAAGCCACCTCCTTATTGAGCGCTCTGGGGTCCTGGAGATGGTGGAGGTGAAAAGGGCTGGTGGTACGAGGGCGAGAAAGAAAGCCATTCCTGACCCTGGCCAGTGGGGTCCATTGTGCTCCCGTTGGCTTCTGCAGATGTGGCAAAAAGATAACTCGGCGACTCTCCCAGCTGACGCCAAGCAGGTGGTGCTAACAGAGAGAGCAGTGATGCAGAGACCGCCCGCCTCGAGGACTTTTGTTCACAGATAATGCCCACAGAGGCATTTTGCGAGGGTGAAGGAATTTGCATTCGGGCTTGTGTGGGGAGGGTATGCCTGTGTGCGCGCCCGTTTGTGTCCGTCTTTGGCTCAGCAACCCCCTCCCTGGTCCCCTCTTCCGCAGATGGTCCCCAGCCATGAATGACAAAGTGACTGTTGGGGAAGATGATTGGGGAAGGCTCCACCCATCGGTGCCCACCTCTCGAGGGGGCCCTGTTAGAGCCAAGTTGACCATAGCAGGTACTGAGGCATTTGTGGGGCTTGGCAAGCCAATTTAGGGAAAAGGGCCATTCTAGCAAGCCATTTGTTTAGGGTAGAAATGGGCATTATTGATATACTAGGCTGGGGGGAAAAGTGAGGTGGTCCTGTCATCTCTTGGCACTGAAGATGGATGGGTTGGATAGAAAGTCTGAATGAAGTAAGACTCAATGACTGATGCTTCTCTCCTATTAAAACAATCTTTTTTTGTCTGTTAAACCCCCCTGGCTTTGTCCCTCCTGCCATCATGATGCAGTGCCTCTTGTTTTCAGGGTTGACGTAGTTTGCATTCTGAAAACTTTCGGGTGCTGAGGGTATTTCTTAAATCTGCATAATCTCTTGTATCGATGATCTCCTTACCACTGGGTCTCTGATTCATGCTAGAGCCGCTTTTAACCCATAAAGGTTTGAGAACTTCTCTGAGTCCAGTTGATGCGCAGGGGCAATCTGTCCTCCCATGACACTTCTGTGGAGCAGCCATAAGCTTAATAATGTTGAGATGCCACACGTTTGCTTTTCTGACTTGGGTCTGCCAGTAACTGCCAAATTTGTTTGCAAAATAGTCAAAATAGCTACATGGGAAAGGTATCACTGCTACGTGTTGACACTTTTATCTTCATTAGCTTCTTGGCACTTTATTGACTGCTGTACACAACGTGCTCGCAACCTCCTGCTTATAAGGAAATGTAGAGTCTTTGGTACTTTTCCAAGCACGAAGACTTGAATGCAGGGATTTTGAGGAGGAAAGCTGTGGCTGTTTGAAGAATGAAATGCCTTAAAAATGCTTGGTGAGGTTCAGCTTGTCTGAGCCAGTGCTTTAGCAGTGAAATGTTTGTATGGTTCATAAGTGCAAAACGCAGCCAAATGAATTCAGCTCGGGTTGGGAAAAAGCTGAACAGTAGCCCTCTACAAGTGTTTCTCCTCTGTCAAATGTTCTTCTTTGTACACAGCGTTTTCTTCTTTCTTTTGGAAGGTAGTCCCACCTTTTTTTCTTGCATTTAAAAATAATACCTTTTCTGAATGTTGCAAGGAGCAAGGGCAGATGCTGTGGTCTGTTGAGTTTCAGGTGAGGACAGGCAGTCCTAGATCTTCTGGGTAACAGGGATGCTTGTTGATGCCAAGTATCGTACAGGTAATGGACAACATCTCATTGCTCCAGGTAGAGAAGAATCCACCTATCACTGGCTTATTGAGATTGGCAATAACATGCAAAGATGAGATAGTTCCCAGCTCCCTTGATCTTGTCAATGACCTAATCCCATGACATGTAATGTGTAACCAAAGTCCATCTGTGTGAAGCTGTGTTGGCTGCTCTGGGGCCATCACAGCTCCAGTGCTCCCACCACTTCTTGTTGGACTGCAGCTCCAGCTGCAGGGCCTGGGAGCAGGGGATAACTGGAAGAGTGGATGGATGAAGCACAGCAAGGAGAGGTCTTTAATTTGTTCTTCAACTTGTTTTTAATTTGTTCTTTTGGGACATTGCATTCTTTCTCTTTTAAGCTGCTAAATCTTAACAGAATATTGACTTAAAGCTATGAATGGGGAGAGGATAGCACCTGAAAGTGTTTGTGTTTCTGTCTGTTTTCCTTTGCCCAGGAAGGAATACCAGCGTAGCCAGTGAAAGGGTGTTTCCAACCTGAAATCCAGACAGGCTTCTCAAAATGTTAAAAGTAATTTCAGGTTTATATTTCAGGTAGGTTTATGCTTACCACAGAGCTGTCCTGTCAATTAGTGTGGCTTTGCACGAGCCCGCAGAAGTAGTCTGGCTTGGTTATATAGGGAGGAAAATGACTGGGCAAAAAATGCACCAAGTAACTATATTTCAGTACTAGCTGTTACAGAGCAATTGTAGATGAGAGAAAAATTTCAAAGTAATGTGGAATGGTTAAATTTAAGGGAATGACCACAATTAATTCTTAATACAATAAAATATAAAGTGGTAGAAAAGTGTAGTGATTTGGTTTGTGTCCTGAATATAGATCCTTGTAGTGGAAAATAAGCCCTGTTAAAATGTCATTGTCTAGGAGCATCAGAATTCCTCCTTGTTCAGTGCAGCAGACTCAAGTGTAAGATCCCTCTGTACATTGAAAGCCCAATTTTCCCCTTGAGCTCACAGAAATTGGGAGCAATTCCATCACTGTATCATAAAGAGGAAGAGTCAAGCCCAGAGAATCAAAATTACTATTCTGAGTAGACAGTAAGTTAAAAAGTGACTTTTCTTCCCATCCTGGGATAGTTCTAAATCCATAAATACCTTTAATGAAGTGATAAAGTAAACTAAGTCGCATCTCAAATCCTTCTGTAAGAGCTCTTTTATAACAGGGGTCTGACAGTGATACTCAGATATTTAAGGCTTTACAAGGAAGCAATAGTTACTTTTCCCCCTTAAGGTTTAAAATTTGCTCCTACGCGCTTGGTGCTATATGTTAGAAATCTGAAATAAATTTAGTTCCATAAATAACATTGCTAAAGCATGAAAGGTGCCTAAATAATTTATTTTTATGAATCTTTCTTTCAAAAGTGACTTAGGCGCTTCTGTCCAAATGCTGTTGAATGTCTAAATACCACTGAAGATCTCCAGGAGACTTCAAATCAGCCCCAAGACTGCACATGTAATAAGTTCACTGTTCTCTCTGCAGCTTCTGGCCAGCTGGAAATGTTTTAGCTTTTAATTTTCATGGGTTTATTATAAGAGAGTTGGTTGAAGAGGAAGGTTTTATGTTTGTCTGTGAAGTCGCTGCAATCCACAGCCATGCTGATCTCTCCTAGAAGCCAGATCGACAGTCGTGGCTGCCCGCCAAGGAAAATCTGTCTCCAGCACTCAAAGAATTTCACTCCGGGCTCTAGAAAGAGAATCTCCTCAATGGATTAGAACTCTTTACTCTCAGCCTCTCCGTCTGTCCAGCAAATTATAAATCCTGTGTGTTGAATTTCCTCTGCAAGTGCAAACTCCAGCATTGAGGGAGATTTAGAGAAAGGCAGGCAGGAGCCTGTCTTTTTGGAGGCACACATACTTGCAAGGGAGGATCCATTCTTCTGCTCCATCATTTTTCTGTTTTACTTAATGGTTGTAACTTCACAGTGGTTATGAATTTGAGCATCAGCCCTTCAAACCCCATCAGTGAGGTTAAGACGGGCAAGCGCTATCACTGGGTGTGGAACAGCTCTTCTGCTTCCCACTTGTCAAACTTTTTATGCATCTTTTTACTGTTTTTGAAAGCCAGTTGTGGTTACTGTGGGTTCGTGCTGGATGCCAGCCAGCTGAATTAAGAGTGGTCTCCCTCTGATGCATTAATTTTACCTCCGATAGAGATGCTTAATAAAACAGCATTTGCCTCAGGAACACAGTTCCCTTCCGTCCCTGCTCTGTGCCCTGTTCTTCCCTTCATACAGGTTTCCTATCTCTTCTGCATTGTTTGTATAATTACTGAAGAGGTTTTTTTCATTTAGAAGACAAAATACAAAGTTAGGCAGGAGCTTTTAGCCATATGAAATGTGCAATTGTTCTATCTTTGTGTCCACCTTAATTTCCCACAATGACTTCTGAACCTTTTGGCCCGTTTTGGTCATATTTGGTTGGTCGGCTTCAAAGGTATAACAGCCCTATGCATTTTTCTGAAAATATGAACCGAGATAGAGGACAAAAGCTGCAGTGTGAACTCATCCCTTAGACTCAACCTTGAGAGAGACCCATGGGGAAACCTGGATTTCTTGGTTCTATGCTTGGTTTAAGGAACCACCTGCTCCATTGTAGGGAACAGCAAACTGTGAGGTTACGTTGAGAGATACAGTAATGCTGGCATTCATGGATATCCAGCTTAGCGTCTTATCATCAGATGATAAATAAGGTTTTTAAAACTACATCTGACTTGGTTGTTGGCTGCTTTAAAGGCACTTGAGGCTTAGACTTGTGTGTAAAGTGAGCCTATATCGAGTGAGATACAGCTCTGTCTCCTACTGCTAGCCTGTGGTCCAAGGCTTTTGTACCCAGCCCCAGGCATAGTGGCTGAGGGGAAGCCCTTGCAAATTTGGGCTGAAGGGCGAGGACCCCATGGGTCTGTGCCTTGACATGATACTGCAAGGCTCTGGCTACCTCTCTACTCTGTCACCTGAGCGGGAAGATGGAGACAGTCCCTCCAAGAGCTCTGAGGCAGCACCCAGGACAGCATGCAAGTTCATTCCCACCAGGCAGGAAGCCCTGGGTTGTTTTTTTTTAATTTGTTTTTATATTTTGCAGTTAAATGTGGTTTCCCTGCCCTGCAAAGTCTACTGAGAAATCTGAGGAGCAGTGTGAAAACAAGATGTTGGGTGAGCCTTGGAGCCGGTGCTGAGCCTGCTGAGAGAGGGACTGCCAGTGGCATGAGTGTGCAGTGGCATGGAGAGGGCTCGTTAGATGTGAAACTGGTTTAGCTTATTTTTCCCCACTTGTTTTGCTGGTAGATGCAACAGAAGTTGAAAATCATGTTAGAATTAAGTTAACTATCTTGGCGAGAAGCCTCCTCTTCACATGTACTTGCTTGCATCTTTGAAGCACAGGTTTCTGTTGTAAGAGAAGTTGCAGACAGAGTAGCTGCCGTGTTAATCATTGAGTACAGTAAGGCAGAGATGAAAAGGTGACTCACGGGTTTCAGCCTATCTCCTTCCTTGCCAGTTGCTATTTTCCATCTCCAAACTGTTCTATAGACTGCCATCCCCCTGGCCCACTACCTTGTCCATCTTTGGCCTCGCAGCTCGGCTGGCTCTCCCAAATGCCCATTGCACTGCTCTGACTAAAGAGTGTAGCATGGAGGATGTATATACTATCTTTTTTGAGAAGCACTCTTGTATATTTTAGTTTCTGGACGTCTTTAGTGTTTAATGGTCTTTGCAAGGGGACTTTTACCATAGGAAGACAATATTTACATTTTACATCTCACTTAACTTACATTCTCTCCTCTCCTCTCCTTTTAACTGCATCCCTTTACTCCTGTGTTTACCCTGTATCCTGCCCTTGCTTAGTAGTGCTTGCTTTAACTATTTGACTGTTGCTATGTGGCCTCTGCCACATTCTCCTCTCCAGCTCAGCAATCTGAAGCCCTTTGCTGGCTCTTGAGAGTGGTCCTGCATGCCCTGCCCGCAGCTGCCTCCCAAGCGGCGTCAAGCGAAATGTTGTATTCTATTAATCTTTCATTGCAAATGTCATCTTCTTGTGCACTGAGGAACTAAGAGGTGTGAAGACACATGTTCCAGTTGCAGCCTTAATTCTTAATTACCCAGTAATGATGGGCTTGAGCTAGTTTTATCATTACCCTTAAATATAGGTTTTTGCTGTTAAGATCGTATCTCCAGTCTGTTAATTACTTTTGTTGCTTCTCTCAGAGTTCCTTCCACTGATTGGCGTCTCTTGGGTAATGCATCCACCATTATTAATCGTCTTCATTAGGGTAGTGCCTAAAGGCCAACTAATAGCTGCCCATTTTGCTGGGTTTTGTGCAAACATGAAGACCTGAAGAGTCTAAACAGACGATGGAGACCAGAAAAGGCAGGTCAAATGCGTCTGACTTACAGCTGAACACATTACTGCCAATTAAATGGTATTTTGTTTCCTAACACCCGTGAATGTGATAGATGCTTTTCTAGGCATCTAGAAGCCATATCCAACTCAGCTTCCCAGAATTGCAGATATTAGTGCCTTCATCCTCTGTCACACCTCTCTGCTTCCACAGACCCAAATTATGCTGGTTTTTCTAAATGCCAAATTGCCTGGGGAAACCAATTTCAAAGCTGTAGTCTGGTGTTAATTTATGGTGGACCTCAGTGGTGTCTGGGCCACTCCAGCATCATGCTGAGTTTCCTCTGAAAAGTTATCTGCGTGGGGTAATATAATAATTTTGTTAACAAAAAAAAAAGACTTGTACATTAGCTTTCTCTATCCAGAAATAGTGCCTGGATTTGTTTTCTAACTCCATATTTGGAATGAAATTACCTTTGAAAATGTTTGCTGTAATCACTTGGTGGAAAGTAACAGTTTGTGTAAAGGCATAGATTTATTAAGACCCATTTAAAACCTTTTGAAATTCCTGTACTCGTATTGTATCAGTCGTTTACTCTTTGGAAGGTGGAACTGGACATACCCTTCGGTTCAGGTTAGAAACCTGCTATGATGAGAACATGGTACCTGTTTTGCCTGTGAATAAGGCGTGCCCGAGGCCCCCAACAGCTGGATTTCACATGAGAATGTGGGACCTGTTTTCATGTTACCCCTCATGCTTCAAATGCCCTTTGATTTCCATTAGTCAAGGTGTTTAGGTGTCTCCATCTGTCTCCCACCCCGTGTCTCCCTAGGAAACTTGGAAGAGGTGAAGAAATAGAAAGATAAGATGGAAGGAATGACTTTAACAAAACTCAACCAAAATTAACAAACAAAACCCTTCAGATGATTAATGAGGGGCCTTTTTGCCTTATTTCATGCTCTTAATATCTCCTGATCCTCTGTGTTGATGTTAGCACCATCCTTTTTAACCCCTGTTGGTAACAGAGGTTAAAGCAAGGTCCTTTTCTTTTCTGGAAACCATTTGGACCTTGATTAAAAGCTGTCTCAGAGCAGTTATGACACATCTAAGAAGTAGCAGGAGATGGTTTGCAAGCTGCGTTGGAACCTCCTAAATGTCAGGCTGGACTCCAATGCATGGGCATGCTTCTCCATGTATTGTGCACCTCTCGTGATGCTCAGCCTTCCGAGAGTACTGATTGGGAAAGGTGTTCCATGTTGGACACCCATCGTGGATGACAGATAGAGGCATTTTTTTTCTCCACTCCAATGCATCTTTAGTCAAATGCCAATGGAGATGCGTTCAGACATGGGATTATTGGGCAGCCATTGCCCAGGGAGCCGTGCAGGAATCCCCTGGGCTGTGGCTAACCCAGTGCACCAGGAAGGACATTCCAGGGTCTTGGCCAAACCACTGTGTTTCTTGCTTGTTAGGCTCAGGGTATGGGTTTTTTAGTGCCCCAAAACCAACAGTGTTTGAAAAGGGCACATTAAGTAGTTTATTTATTTTTAAATCAGTGTTAACTGTCTGACTCACAAAGGAAGGATGCTTCAAAGTTTGTGCTGAAAATCCAAGCTGCTGCTTGCTGTGCTCTGCAGAAAGGGGATGGGGAGAGGGAAAGACACACAAAAGCATGAGCTCAGAACAGATTTAGAGCCTTAACTCTGATTTTTCTTGCTTTGGTGGGTTTAAGCTAGTCTTAGTGTTACTTTAAACATAGCCTTTTGTAGTTCAATTATATTAAAATCACACAGATCCCTAGTTCGTTTGGCTGCTCAGACTCGGTCAGAATCCATCACTCTTGATCCAGGAAGGATGTTTTGGCATGGTAAGGAATTAAAAGTGCCTGGATGCTCCCCAGAGCCTTCAAACAAAAAGAAAAATCAAGAGTGCAAACACATTCTGTTAGCACTTCTCTTATGCGGAGAGTGCTGCCTGGGTTTCTTTCGTTAGGGCATGGCAATTGAAATTGTGGAGCCTGTCGACACTTTACAGACTGGAACAATAAAAACAAACAAACAATCAAATCCTCTTTCATTGGGAGATTTTTGGGCTAGACAAAGGAAATAAAGGGAGGAAATGAGGAATTTGAAAGCAAGACATAGACTTTTCTACCTCATGGTTGGGTGTTAAATTCCTCAAGATGTCATGTAAACAGGGCACCAGGCTTGTTGAGATGTTGAAATCAGAAGATGGTGGGGTGGGAGATACTTGTTTTCACTTTAATCTATGCTTTAGGCTGAGCCTTGGGGTTTACTTGGGAATGACTGGGCTTTTTGTGCTGTGGCCACCCCCAGGTCTGGGGTTTGGTTCCATACGCCCCACACTGCTGTGTCCATCTGCTGAAGTTAACACAGAAATTACATTTTTCTTTTCAAGGCTGTGTGCTGAGAGTGACTCAGTAAAACATTATGCAATCACTCATTATTCCTTTCTCTTGTTTTCATGTATATTTTATGGTAAAACAAGCAGTGCAACCACTCAGGACTTCAGGAAGAACCTCAGCAAAAGGGGACCTTGCACCAGAACGGGAATACCTTTTAGTTGGATTTTATTCCTCTAAGACTCAACTGTAGACCCTGCCCCCTCCTGAACACCCTCAGCTCCAACTGCTCATGGTCCATCCACCCTGGAGCAGGTTGCTGTCACTTCAGGCATCTGCTGTGGGGCATGAACAGCAGGAACTAGTCCGTGCTGGTGGGAGGAGAGATCTCCACCCCACTGTGCCCTCTAATTGCAGGAGGCTGTGAGACAGTCATCTGATCGGGGATATGGACACCGCTGGAGTTATAAGGCCCACTTTCACCTTTAACCTGCTGATTGAGGCAGGATAGATGGGGAATAGAGAGGGCCAGAGGCGGTTGCCCTTCACCTCAACATCCCTGCCTGTGAAACTGAATCCGCTCTGGCAATCTGTGCATGCTTGGGAGCTGTCACTCTTGAGCTGGTGAGGAAGAGCTGTTCAAAAAGAAGCCTTTATGGAGCTACCTCTCATGACATCCTAGCTTCACCTTGTGCAACGTGGGGGGTTATTTTTTCCCCCCCGAGAGCTCCTGTTGCTGCTGTGAAAGTGAAGAGTCGCTTGGCTCAGCTGCTGGGACTCCCTGGGATGTGTCAGCTGGTCTTTGGTGGGTGGTAAAGTCAGTTTTGCAGAGCAGTCTTGTCTCTGAAGCCATAGGGAAACAGTATTGCAATGCATCCATGTAATTCTTCTCCTTGGGACCTCTAAAGTGCAACTGGATTTCTGGGTTGTCACTTTGGAGCAAGGAAACATTAGCTCTTGCAAAGCCTATTGTAATATTTTGCCAGTCAAGCAGTCAACTTTCTGAAATAACATGTGCAAATCAAAAAATGGCATGATGAACATCTGGGGAAAGTACGCAAGACAGGACTACTGGTGCTTTTGTCCATTAAGGTGACTTCAGTTGCAAGGCCGTTGTTTGAGAACCCTTCGGTACCCCGTATACTTCAGGAATGAGCTATTAATTGCCTCTTAGACAGCCAGTCCCAGAGCAGTCTGTTGTCAGACTCTCCCATTGATTTTTTCCATTTGATTTAAAGAGTACACATATTGACTAGCATTTATGTAGTGCTGTACCTGTGGATTAAGAGGTTAATAAATGAGATAAGGTTTGTGAGGGAAGTCAGTGACTCTGATGTGCAAGAGCCCTGTGAAGGAGAGAAGGCAGTGGAGAGGGAGCTTGACCTCTTCATACTTCAAGCTGAAGCAGTGGAGAGCCAGTACAGGAATGACAGTGGTACTGGAGCTTTGAAAGAAACAAGCAGAGAGGAAGTGTGTGCTCTAAATAAGATGAGAGCCAGGATCTCAGGATTGTGTTTTAAGCTTACTTTAATATTATATTTCAGCCAACAATTCCTTCGTGAAGCTCAGTCACTTGATGTTAACACACTGCACCTCTCACACAGAAGCATCGGTCCTTCACAGTTGTCATTTTTATTGATAAATTGACAGCAAGGTGGCACTATATAGCAAGGAACATTACAGTATAATTTATTTCAACTTTTCTATTAGTTCCCCCCATCTTATGATAAAAATAGTAATTTGCATTCCTATAGGTTTTGTTGATTCCAGAGCATGTGTGTTTGTTTTTAAACACAACACAATAGTTGTTGCTGTTAGATGTATAAATGGGTTATTTTCTAGGTTGGTTCTATTAGGAGAATTTACAGATAGATCTGGTGATAGTGGGAAGTTTTGTGCTCTTGCTTTAAATCAATGCTTCAGTGTTTAAGTGCAATTGTCCTCTAGAATAGGAGGGGAGTGGTACAGGTGTTTATATGTGGATGTCTACTGCTGTTGTAGAAGCCCAGAGGTATCCTAGATGTCCACAAGAGACAGGTAGATAGGACACAGGCATTCAAGAGACTTGTACCGTGCTGGAGTAACAGTTGGTGCATGCCCTTAGGTGCCTAAAATGGCACCTGTGTTTAGGACCTGAACTGCTTTATGTGACTGATGGTTGGTTTATTACATGTAAGTCAGTATCTGTTGTAGTGATAAAATCAAGCTTTGAGGTACCAGCTCTGCTACTAGTAGAAGTAATGGAAGATGAGGTGGGTTTTGTTCTAGCTCATAGCTGGTCATGTTCAAGGTGTATGTGCTAACGCAGTTTCAGTTTCTATCCTTAAATGTACCTATGCAGTTTCAGGGAGCCAGGAGTTGGGAACATGGTCTCCAAAAGGCAGTTTTTTTGGAGGATGAGAGAAAATGGCTTCAAGTTGTGCCAGGCAAGGTTTAGACTGAATATTAGGAAAAATTTCTTCATGAAATGGTTGTCAAGCAGTGGGGCAGGCTGTCCAGGGAGGTGGTTGAGTCACCATCCCTGGAGGTATTTAAAAGACATGTAGACTTGGTGCTTAGGGACATGGTTTTGTAGTGGACCTGGTAGTGTTAGGCTAATGGTCGGACTTGGGGATCTTAAGGGTCTTTTCCAACCTAAATGATTCTATGATTCTTCATGCGCAGTGTTAAAGTGAACAAACCAGAAATACCCTTGGTTGACTTTCTAGCTTTCAGGTTGACTTTGCATTCCTGCCCGTTAGTAAAATTAATACTTAATCCTAGAAATGTAATAATCTTCACCAAAGCATCAGAGATTTAACAAGCATTAGAAATCCAGTATGCAATTTTGACTATTAGAATGAGTACCCTTATTATTGCTGATTTTTATATGTATCCAAAACATTGTGTGAGTTCCAAGGTGGTTTGTGAGATCAGCAGAGTGCTAAGAGGGCTCTGTGTGCTACGATATATAGGGAGGAAGAGAGCAATTAGGCTAATGGTCTTTAATTGATAAAGATTGAAGTGGTCTGACCACGAGCACAGAGGAGTGGCAGTTTTCTGCTATGGGGCTTGTTGGAGGATCTGACTGAAGGTGAAACCAGTGTAACACACATGCAGGTTTTGCCCTTGGACCTAAGAGCAAGTATGAAGACTGAACAAAGTGAGGTCCTTTCTGGACCAGGAGGACCTCCTGAACTTTCAGGACTGTCCAGGCAATGCAGAAGAGAGTAAACAAGGGTGAGAGGAACAGTACGTCTGTATGTATGGCAATGGAAGTGGCACACCAAGCAGTTTTTGCTTTGCAGGATAGTGTGTTGATTGTGCTCTTTAATGGTTCACAGTACATCACGTGTTGCTTGCAGTAACATCTGAGATGAGGTGAAGCTGAGTGCCTGAACTCCATTTTGCAGACTCGACCCTTTCTCCAGTGAGAGGGGTTGATGTATCTCCAAGGGCTGTTGAGGTTCCAGCTGAGATGAGCTTTCCTCTGGAAATGGTGGCATCCCTATGGCTTCTGACAGGTCCAAGCAGAAAATGTGCATCTCACTCGGCACAGTTGAGGTTAAGCAATGGAAGAATCATGAAGTCTTCTCCACCTCCCACTCCCTTTGAATTGCTAATGGCAAGATGCAAACGCCTTTCAGACCACGTATCTACAAAGCCTTCTGCAGGAGACCCTTCCAATGCACACAGAGAGGGTGGCTGATAGCCCTCTTGTCAGAAAAACGTATTCTGTAATGGTTTTGAACCTCTGACTCTTCCGCACCAGAAAGCAGAAATGTCTGTCTGCTTCCCACAGGGTGAGGAATGGGGTGGTTTCCACCATGGGCTACGTCTTCCTGTGCTTGCAGACAGGTCAACCCCAAAAGTGGAGGAAGAGAGGTGGGGGGAAGGGACACGTATGACTCCAGACGGTGTTTATTATATTTAACTGTAATCCGTTCATTTAGCGCCTGCTATTACTGGATGCTTTAACGCATTCTTAGGCACCATGTCTGCATTGGTGGAGCTGTTTCGAGTTGCCAGACAGGTTTATGCTGCAAAGACCCGTCGCCACGTTATGGTGTGTTTTCACGTGGTTCTCTTGGATAATTCCTTGCTCTTTCTAATGAATCTAACAAACCCTACACGAACTGCAGCATTTATTCAGGTCATGTGCTCATGTATATTAATCTCTTCAGCCGGCTTCTCCTTCTCTATCAGGCTCTGCCGAAGGCAGTTCCCTGGGGGATGTATTTTCGTGTAACAGCTAGCTGGCGTCAAGTCTCATGGATCGATACTATGCATACTTTCAGCGTTTAAATTACCACCATGGTCTGTTGGTCTTGGCTTAGGCAAAAGAATCCCAGTGATGAAATGACACTCTATCTGGAGTTTGCCAGATAGTGTAAACAAGCACATTAGTTGGATCGTATAGGCATGATAATTGCAGAGTGAGGCTGTTGCTTGAATGGATCCATTAAGGTTGGCTTTAGGGAGCTGCATCATCCTTTTAGATTGCTGCAAAGAAAGGACCAAAAAAAAATAGTTGTGGCTGGAAGATCTTACCGCAGAAGAGCGAAGCACCAAATTTATTCTTAACTCTTTGTTGCTGATCTTGTGCCACTTGCTGGGTGCAATTCGGGATGTTGGATCACTTAGGGATCGACTTTATATGTGCTTCATATTGTAGGAGAGTTGTGGTTAAATGGGGTTACATAGCTGCTGCTATTGAGCAACCGCACGCTGCAGAAAATGGGTAGAGTTTTATGTCCTCGTCTTCCAGGCATCAAATCCCTCATTGATCCCATCTCTGGTGGGATCAGCATCCACCTTTTCCCTTCTCCAGAGCATTTCTGACTGTTTGCAGAGGGTGGGGGTGAACGTTTTACTTGCTTTAAGAATTTTCATGCTTTGGAGCCAAGCAAGTACCAGAAATGCTGCAATTTGGATGGGAGGTCCCTGGGAAAAACAGTGCATGACATGAATTTGGAAAGGTCTGCTAGAGGAGTGATGGGGAGATCCTGATGTTTGTTCCCTGATACCCACTCACGTTAGCTGAGAAATAGCTCTGCCATGGGGAAGAAGTTTTTCAGGAGATGTTTGAGTTTTTTTGAGTGAAGTTTGAGAATTGAGCTGTATGAGTATAATCACAATTTTAAGACCTGGTCCACAGCTCTTAAAATAAGTAAATAAATAAATAAAATACTGTAATACCAGATGTTAGCTGGCCCAACTTTGTTGACCCAACTGGTACTTACTGGGTAATTGTTGGGATGGCGACGGTTGGATTCTGTGTGTCACCAAGAGCTTTCATCTTGCTTGAGCAAATCCTGAGTTCATTAAATCAGGTAATTTATCTCTGTGACTCATTGCTTGTCTTTTTTGATTAATTGCTTAGCTGTGGTGGTTGGCCAGTCAAAGTTTCGGCCATGACTTGGTTTGATCACACATAGAGGTTGCAAAGCTTTCATTTCTGGTGCATAGTTGGGAGGTTTTGTGCCATTTGGGATGAGACCTCTTGTGAACAGCAGATTTGTTTAATTTCTGTGATTTTTTTGTTTGTTTGTTTGGGGGGGGGGTGGGGTTTTTTTTTTTTTTGGTAGCTTCCCATAAACTGCCTGGTTCTGTCTCCCCTGATGGGTGCTGGGCTGGGTGGAGCTGGGAGTTCCTGGTGTTGGAAATTCAGGTTGTCCTGGGTGGATGCATGTGTCTTTGAATTTTACTTAAAGCATGTGTATGGGTTGAGCATGGGCTGGAGCACCCTGATATGCTGAATATCATTAAAAAGAAAAGTCTGGCTTTTGTATTACATGGTGTCAGACAGACAGACAGAGAAGGAGCAATAGGTGTATACCACGCCAAGACTCACTTGGCATCTCCCCATCCTCATGTTCACAGCAGTCGCATCTGCCCAAGTGGAAGAGTAAATACTCCTCCGATCTAATCACATTAAATGTTCCAGAGTGTAATGCTTTAATTTGGTTGCTGACATAAGGGCTGATGGGGAAATGATGTGGTAATCAGGAATGACAGGGATGGTAGATAGGAATCTTTTGTTTCAAAGATTAAGTGAACCTGAGTAGATAGTCTTGTCGGGTGTGCCCCGTAACCAGAAATAGTCCTCACATGCTGACTCAGAGCGCAAAGCCACTCATGAAAGTTCAGTCTTCCTGCAAATGGCTTGACTTGTTCTCATCCAAACCTGTTATTGGCCCCTGGAAGATCCAGTTCAAGGTCAGAGGCATCTATGGTTGGGCTTGATGATCTTAAAGGTCTTTTCTAACCTAAATGATTATCTGATTTTATGATTCTATGTGGTATTAAGTTGTTGCGAGTACACTAAAGAAAAAAGCAACAAAAAATATAATGCATCTTTTCTTCTTTTTTGTGGCAACTTGGAACCAAAGTGTACGAAGTCTGTTACTGCTCTGCTCCTCTTAATGTTTAAAATCTGGAGGGGGGAGGGAATCCTCCCTGGAATGCACACCCTATGCAGAATTGCTTTTCAAAAGTGTTTGAAAACAATCGCTTCTGCAGGAGTAGGAGCTAATTTGAACAGCCAGTTCTGTCCTTGAGATGTACATTCCAGGATGCCAGAGGAAAATAGCAGGCTGGAATTTGCTTCATGTTTGAGGTTAGTGTGAAAGGAGTCCGACGCTTTTACTGAGGGTGGTTTTATGTAGCAGCTCTCAGTGGAAACAGTTTGTCTTTTACATTTTTAGGTTAAGGGATTTCTTTAAGGTCAACCTGAGTTCACACAATTTTCTCTTCTGCATTAATGAAGGTAGGCATTGTTATTTGAAATGACTGGGGTCCAAACTTGCTGTATAACCTCCTGGGCACATTCTTCTATATGGTTGTGGAAGCAGGTTGATGAAATGGATGTGCACGTGTCATTTCCCAGTTTGTGGAAAAATGCTGCTTCCATTTTATCCCCTCGAATGGGTGGAAGTTTTCTGTGAGCACCAACTGGCATCCCAGACACTTGTTGCCTTGAAGAGGAGCATTGCTCATGGACTTAATTGCAGACTCTATTATTTAGGGCATTTAAATATCCTTCTGCCTTTTAGCCACTTGCAGCTTTCTCTGAAGGCAGAGGAAGCCTCCAGCACAAATGTTTCTCCAATACTGTATTTTTCCTATAGATTATCCTTTAATATACATGATGAGAATATTCTGCTCTTGTAAAGAGATAGTACAGCATGTGTGGGGCTGTATGCATAAATATATGTGAAGTTACAAAGTTTTCCAAGAGGAAAAGATGATGTAATGGACTGTGGAAGTAATATTTTTTTTTTTATTCTTTCTCTCATCCGATCACACTTACGATATAAATAGTGGAAAAAGGCACAAACCCATTGAAATATAAACCACTCTAGTAAAGCTCCCCCATCACTGCCTGCTGGGTTCAGGCAGCAAGCGGCATCCATCGGTGGTTTCCAGCACATTAGCGGCAATTTGTGGAGCCATCTGTCATGGCTTGGAGGTGTCGAACTGATTCAGCACTTCATTAGGCAGGGCCAGAAGAAAAAAATAGTCTAGAAAATCAGCATATAGATGGGAGAAGGGGAGACTGAAGAGCTGGAGGAAGCACAGTCTGTGCAATGCTGTAATTTATTGAGTCATTTGCCATTGCACCCTGTTGTGGGGTCAGGGCAGTTCATTTACCACTCTGCAAGGGAATTTGGAGTTGTCCCCAGCAGGTTAAGGCATGGTCAACAGCAGCACCAGTGCTTTGATGGGTGGCATCTGACCTCTCCAAAACCACCCTCAGAAATGTCCCAGCACCATGCTTGGGAGGTACCATCCTGATGGACACATCCAAGCTTGGATTAAGTTCAAATGAGAGCTCCAGATAATGATATTTGCTGTTTTCAGAGCTGAGTTTGAGTTTTAAATGATTTTTTCTAACAAAATTGTTCACCAGTGTGATGGCTTGAAGGAATAAACACCTGCTATGGTGTAAGGGAGGTCTGCTCCATGGGAACCTGCATTCAGCCCTCCTCCACAGTCTCTCTAGAGGTGTTTGCAGAAAGCATTTCTGAGCCTGAACTGTTAGCCATCCATGGCCACCTACAGAACCGTAGGGCTTCGCTGCTTTGCTTCTTCCAGCATCCTTATTCTGGCTGATGTGCAGGGTCTGGCCTTTATCTTCCTGCCTTTTCGTTCCCTGTTGGAAGTTGGACTTTGCTTTGGTGATAGCGGGTAAAGTGCTGGCCAAGCAACTACATGCAGCATATGCAGGATGTTGTTTTTAGGGCAGTTGAAGCTCTGTCTTCGTGTTCTTGCCTTATTATTAAATCCTTTTTAAACAAGTGCAACTCTGGATAATGCCAGCTTTTTGCTTCTATTTCTTCTTGTTTCTATTGCTTGCATTGTCTGAATGGATTTCTTCTCTTCTGGTATGTTCAGAGACCAACTTCTGTATCTTCATAGGCTGCACTGCCACAGTGACTGTAGAGGTAGCAGTGTGAACTAGGAATCTTTTGGTTTAATTTTCTCATTTGTCCTCCTCAACCTGTCTATTTGCAGTTCTAATGCTTCACTCACCACTTAGCTGCACCCAGGCACCCAATAGTTTGTTTGAAGGGAAACTTCATGCTCTGCAGTTACACTGGGATTTGAGATGTATTTGTTTGACTCAAATTATTGACTGACACTGTATTGATTGGCTTTATTTCTAAATGGGCATCATGCAGATGTAGTTCCTACCAATTTACTGTACAAGCTGTGTTTCGTTTTGAACATGAGAGTTCAGTCAGGGAATTCCAGCAGAGCAGTGCAGTGAGTTTAATGCAGAAATTGAGTCTTGAATTAAAGCTTTGGGGTTGCTGGTGTCCTATTAAAGGCTGATTTGAAGGATGCATGCAAAGTGTTTGCACAACTATTCTGCAAAGCAAAACTGTTTATATACAGTGCCAAGATTGGAAAGCTCTTTATTTTTATATTGGATCTGTTTGCAGAGTTTACATAATTTGGTGTGGTTTTCCCTTGAATAAGCACTTCAATACTGTTTTAATCAGAATCTAAGATCTCCTCCAGTGGTGGAATGTACATGAGACCCCAAGAAATGGCATCACAACCCCAAGCCAGAGCAGCACGTTCCCTTTTAGCTGTTTTCTGTGGAACAGATGGAAATGCCGTTTTCTTCAGAAATTTATTCAGAAATGCATTTCTGAAGGCTTTCTCACCTTCAGTGTCCTGGGAAAGCCTGGATGTGGTGATAGCAAGCAAGATTGACGGTAGACTTTGAGTTTTTCCTTAAAGATGAAGAGCTTGAATAGACTACCAAGTTGGATATTTTTCAAATGAAGCCAATGGCAAATTTGCTAAAGGGTTGGACAGGATCTGGCCCTTACAGAGTAACTAAATTCTCAGTGACTTCTCACAGCTATGTTTAGCTACGCTTAATGGGAAAGCTGTACAAGTTAGGAGCACTGGTACACTCTCCTGATTCTTGGCAGCCTCTGATACCTTTCTGCATGCAGGCATATACCTCTGTATATACGTATTTGCTCTTGGTTTGTCTTTTTTATCAGTTTCTTCCCCATACAGATCTTTCCTTACTCTGTCGTTCTCACACCCATCTTGTTCCCTCCCAGTTGTAATCCTTGGTGTTTCGTGAAAAACAATAAGGAAACTTATTCAGGCATTCAATGAGCTGTCTTAAGGTAGGATATCTAAAATAACTCTTATTTCTTTGGGAAAAAAAATGTTCCAGAACATGACCATGTAGCGCAGAAGAGTATTGACTTTTGCTGGTCACTTCAGGAACGCTCTCGTTCTTTTTTTTCTCTGTAGCTGCCTTTTAGGTTGATAGGTACTAAAATTATTAACCTCATAACCCTCAGCTTTTAGTTTGAGACCGGTGTTGTCCTGAAAATATAAATGTTATTTTAAATTTTTTAAATTTATTTTTCTTTTAAATGAAAATAGTGGAAAGTTGAAAGAATTAGAGTATTCTTTCTGGGAGGAAACCGCCCACCCAGATGTCACAGAAGAATGGGATTCATCTGCCCTTTGCTTTTTCTGTCATTTTGAGGATTTGCGTTGGCTTTGATTTAAAAAGATTTGGGAAAACATTGCAGTCCTGCTGGCTGGCCAGCCTTTTCCTTCTTGGGCTGAGCATTGCTGTGTTTCAGGATGAACCTCCACTTGTTTTACAGGTCCAAAAACCTTGAAAAGTAAATTATCGGTGTTTCTGATAATTACTTCTTTAAAGCAGAGGTTGCCCATCTCCCGGCATCCCATTGCCCCTCTTCCTCGGAGGTTCCCAAAATTCTGAACTCGGCCCCAACAGCCCCGCTGGGATGGAAACTGAGTCACGGCGCAGGAAAGTCCCGCTGTTTGAGTCACAGGAGTTGTTCACATGAGCAAAGCGCTAGCCCAAAAGCTTTGCCAAAGCCACTAATAGGATCCAGGTTTCTCGGGTCAGGGATGGAGTCGGCAGGGACCGATGCAGAGCAGCGCACCAGGGGCGCAGCTCTGTGCCCGGCGCTGGCTGTCATTTTGGCCAGAGTCTCCATGCCTCAGTTTCCTCCTCTCCTCCATGAAAAGCTTTGATATATGTGGATATTAAGAAAAAGCCAAGTAGTAACGGGGGAAAAAAAAAGCTTTTCCCTTTTCTTGCAGAGAAACTGTCTTGCAAGCTCCTATGGGACGTGAAACTCCTCTTTTAAAACATACTTTAGGGGGGAGGGAGTAATTTTAGCTGTTTATGGTCAACAACTAACAGTCAGTCTTGCCCTAGAAGTGTGATAGGTGGTTTGCAAAGAGTAGCAAAGGCACGATTATTGCTCCTAACAGCCTAGTCTAAACGGAAAACATGCAAACGGTGGCTGGAGGCTGGAGCTGACAATAAGCTGCGTGATCGACCCTGAAACTCAGCACAGATCTTGTTAATGCTATCACTTGTATTTGGATTTTTATTCATATATTTTCCACTGACTTTTCAAGCAGCATTTTGTGCAAGTTATTGAAACTGTTTGTGGCTAGCGCTGTAACTAATGAGCCGGCTGCATCCAGCATTACAGAAACTTGTCAAAACACTCAACTACGACCAACTCCGGCTCCCTCTTCTCAAAATTCATGAGAGCTCTGTGCACAGATGTTACAGACTGTAGCAGCTATAATAATCTACAAATGAGATTTAGTTTTTAAAGTAGATTATGCTAAGAGGATTTTTTTTCTTCTGGTAAATGATAGGGTTGCAATTGGATCTTTTGATAAAATCAGCATTTTGGTGGGTGGGGAAGTATTTGGATACAGCAACCTGGCTCTTGCACAGGAGCTTAAATCTGTCTTCCATCAATGACGCTGGGAATCACAATGTGTGTGATGGCATTTAGTTTCTCAAGGACATTTGTCCATGCCCTGGGAGCAGCTGCTACCCCTAGAAAGGCTCCCATTGAGCGCGGAGCCCTGAGCCACCCTGCAGGGTGCTGCTCTGCCCTGGGATCTCTACATCTACTGCAGCCTCTCATCCCTGGGAGCCAAGTCCTCGGAGCAGGACGAGCTGCACAGGGAGCTGGAGAGGCTGAGCACCCACCAGTCAGCAGCATAAGGAGAAGAGCCGGGTCTGGGAAGTTGGCGAGTCTCCCAACATCCTTCCTCCGCCACTCCCATGCACAGCTCACTTAAAAATGAGATGTTGAGTTTCTGCACTCGCTGCCTGCCACCCTTTTGGCTTTAAAATAAAATGAGCAAACTCACAGTAGCATTGTGTTTTTAAAAGTAAAGGGCAGCATAACCAGGCTGCCTTCCAGATAAATGAACAACCTTAGAAATTACATGTTGAAAACACATGAAAAATGGTTGATGAGTTGGAGTATTTGTTTTGAAGATAACATATCCACCCCTGCATCCTCTTGCTTTACTCTGGTTTTGCTCTCCTGTGGCTAAAGCAATGAAGAGCTTTACTGTGCTTGCAAAATTTATATAATGCACACATTCACTCTCCTGTGGGCTAGAGCCTTTTACAACATGTTTTGGTCAGTTTTACAGTTGTTATAGTGACATAATAAAATTTGTCAAGACCATATTAATTTATGGTTTCCACATCGCCTTTCACCCTGTGAAGGTGCAAACAGCATCTCTGCAAAGAGATGACATCAAGAGCAGTTTCCTTCTGGTAGAAATGGTCCTGAAGCTTAAATTTGCTTTGAGGGTGTCTTAAAGAAGTCTGGTAGCATGTTAAAACCCAGCTTATTTACACTGATCTTTAAAGTTGCAAGCTTTTGCCTTAAAAGTAAATGAATAAAAGTAGGCTTGTGTCATTCTTATGCTTTTGGTGGCCTTGATGCCCTTGTTTTCCCTGGCTTCAATGCTGGAGCTACAACCTGAATCATGAATGTGCTTTCAAAGGCATGGATGCTAATGTGAGCTGTGGGAGCTGCTTCGTGCATGTCTTTCCCATGTAATTACTAAAAAAAAGGCTTAAAGAAGTGCAGAAGCAGAGAATATGAATTTGCTGCGTTGCGTGGCAGTGGAGAAAGCTCTTAGTCTTCCCTGCCGGTTGGGAGTCTCGGTGGTGCTCTGCCAACACTTCTTAGCTTGACCGTGTCTCTAAGGGGGTTAAATATGTACACCTTTGCTTAAGCCATCCAGTTATATGATCGAACAATGTTCCCAGGGCATCAAAGCTGTGTATCATCAATTTTGTTTCAGTGAAGACGGTTTTACTTGACACCTAATCAAATGATATTTACTTGCTGCTGCTCCGACTCTGAACTGTCATCTCATAGTTGTGTGATTTTTCACGAGCGTGGTGCCAGTAGAGTTGAGGAGACTGTGGTTTGGTTATAGCTTTAGGCTAAACTAAGCCAGATGTTACGGCCTTTATTTGAAGTCATTAGTTCTTTGCCAGTCGGTCCGCGCACATTCCTTTCATTGCTGAAGCGCTTTGCTTTTCTGAGAATATCGCCTTCTGCAGAGAATCCTGGTCATTGTTAATAAATTACTTCTGGGCATTTCAGGAAAAATTAAGTAAAGATGTAATTTACAGAAAACAAACAACACATTGGCTTCATTCCCACAGTGGATAAAGAGCCAGGAGACCCACAGCCACCCCAGAACATGTAGTAGATCCAAAGAGGTGAAGAAATGTTGGAGGAACGCTCTTCAACCTTGTTTCCAAGAGTTTGTTCCAGTGGTAGCTGGAAGAAGGAAGGAGGGGAATTTCCATAGATAGTTGTGAGAGCTGAGAGGCTCTAGGTCTGGCTTTGACAGTTGAACTTGATGATATTGGGCAACTTGTGTCCTTAACTTTTCCACAGCTGTTGAATGGGTGTATTCTACGTAATGTGGGACTTGAGGCTTTATTCAAGTTCGTAAGTTGATTTCTAGTTCATAGAAAAAAAGGCAATAGAGCACTTCACAGCTATGTACAATGATAGTAAAATACCATGAGGCCAGTCATTGCCAACCAGTAGCTTTTAAATTCATGATAAATATAAAAATATTAAGAATTTTTTTTTCTCTTGTGAGCAAAGAACTGTGAGCTTCAATGGTGCTCCAAAATTGCAATAATTGCTTAAGAAAGTTGCTTAAGAAGCTTATTGTTTTCTTTCATAGGAGCTACGCTTCTGACCTTGAAAATCCAAAGTATGAAGTGTGTTCATTGGTTCTTGCTCTCCCTATTATTATCTTATATTGCAGTTTGGGCTGTCTCTGAAGATAAAAGCTGTTGCCTGAGATACTGCCCTCTTGGCCTCTGAATTTTGTTGGAAATGTAATGAGTTAAACATTGCTGCATTTTCATATGCCTTCAGTTTGTCTTAGGGCTGCAGTTCTCAGAAGTTAGTTTTAATTGTTGAATAATCTCCATGACGTTTGTGATGAGTGACAATACAATTACGGCAGTGGAACTGCACCGCTAAGGAATTTGGCTGCAGAAGTTACCTGTGTTTCCCACAGCTGAAACCTTACCTCATTTAACCGGTGTTTGATTGTCTGGTTAAGGTTAAGCCAAGAAGAAATAGTTGAGCGGAAGTTCTGGTTTGAGCAAAATGGGTGAATGAAGCGAAGGCTGGAATTTGCAGCAGGTTGGTTGTTTCCTCCACACAGTCCAGCGAAGCACCATGATGTCCCTGTTTTGAACTAGCTTTTCTGAATAAGCAGCACCCTACAATGCCAACCCTGTGGTCCAGAACCCTAGCCTATGTTGCATGTGTCCATGGTAGAACGGTTGTGTCGGTTCCTCTTTTAAAATGGCCAAGTTATATTTTTGTGTGTAAAAGAAATGTGTTCCCAGCATTTTAAAACATCTGTCTGGGGTGGGTTTGTTATGCTCAGTCAAGACTGCAGCTGCTTGCTTGGTCGTAGGCTGAGTCACTGGTGGAAGTGCTCCATCAAACAAATTCAGAGTCAGGATTTACTCCCATGCAGTAAAATCCTAAGGACCACTAAGCTGGGTTTAAGCCCTGAAAAGATGTATGAGCCTTGTCCTCCGGTGAGATGAGAGTTACTCCCAGTGATAAACTTTGCCTGGTAGGGTACTGAATTTGCGAAGCAATTGGGAGTATTTCTATCCCAGCTTTCATTCAGAAGTGTCTCAGATCATTAAAAGTGCAAATTAAACTTCCAGACGGCCCTACCTAAGAGGGAGGGGAAGCATTCTGCTGGTTTTACGGTCTAGGAGCTCACATGGAGATGCTATTGTAGGGCAGCAGAGCTCCTCAATCTCAATTCCCACCACCCAGCTCTTGGTCCAGACTGCCACGCTGCTCTTTGCAACTATAGTTTGCAAGTATAAATGGATTTTGCACACTAGATGTGGTGCAAGTTAAGGTTTCTCTTCACCTGAAATGATGGCTAAAGCCGCTCCTGAGTCCCAGGCTTGGTTTCAAGCTTGGGCGTACATCTGCAGTGTTTGCCCAGCTCCGATGTTGGATGTGGATTTAGGTCCTGGAGTTGAGGTGTGAGGCCATGCTTTGTTGGCAGGCTGGAGCTGTAACCTGATTAATCTGAACAGGTAAAATGTAATGCGATCCATCAGCAGCACAACTGGCAGCGCAGCCCAGTGAGTAGTGAATTTTTCATCAGGGGGCCCTTAGAGAGGAGGTGTATGTTACCGAGGGTGGTAGAAAGAAGAGAAACTTAGCCAGGCTTTCATCCGGAGGGATATTGCCTAACCAGTGAGGAATCCTTTCATCAATAAATTATGAGAAGAATGGGAAAGTTTCGAAAGATCAGCCTGTTAACGTGCTCTCATCCGGCAAATTTAAGGAACATTATATTTTGGCCTGGGATGCCTTGCAGGAATTGAGAGGCGATAGCGTGCAGCGGTGCAGACTGAGGAAGGTGAGACCCTGTTGCGTGTGTTGGAGCTGGGACGGGCACCGAGCATCCATCAGCGGAGAGGAGGCAAATGTGGTGTGACTGCTAAGCCCTGCTATTGAATAACGGGAGGAAAAACCAAGCAGGCACCCTTTCGTTCCTCCACCTGGCTGCTGTCCACACCACGGATCCTCCCTTGGAAGGGTGACCGTGGCGGAGGAGACATCTGGTCGGCTTTCTCACAGCTTCTGCTTGGCGCCAGTGGGGATCCCCATCCCTTCACATGTGCATCGAGCCCCAGTCCCGCTGCTCTGAGGAACAGGCGTGGTTTTATCCACCCAGAGTGACCAAAACACATCTCAAGAAGGCAGGGTTTTAAATGTTCATTTCAGCACGATTTTAAATGCTCATGTCTTTAATTTATCGTAACCTCTGTTTGACTCGGGGCTTAGTGAATAACAAAAGATACTTTTAGCGCCTTTACGGGAAGATGTCAAGGCACTTTGCGGGTAGTGGAGGATACATTGAGCAAGAGCCTCTGTTCCCTGGAGAGACCATCTCCGTGCCCGGGTGGTACCCGGGGAGAGGAAGTGGTGATTGCAGTGGAGCAAAGTGGCTCCTTGATTGCACCTAGACATCCTCGTCCTTCGTTCCATGCTTTAATGATGGAGCTGTGCTCCCTCGCTTATGTAAGCTGGCACGCGAACAAGAACTAAGTTATAACAGAAAGCAAAAGAATTCAGAGCCGTGATCGAACTCCCGCGGTGTTTACGGGGTGGAAACTTACCCAGAAATGCAGTTTTCCACATGCCTTTTACTGTCAAAGTTTTTTTGTTGCTGGCTTTTTTCTAATTCAGAGTGAGCAGCTCTGCACCAGCAAGATGCCTGCTGATACTGACAATTGGGCAAATTATTTTAATGTCAATGAAAGGGGCTGTTTCTGCAGAGCGATGAGCGGGGAACGAACCAGAATTGGAATTTACAGCGTATTTGCTACCATCCTGCCTTAATTTCCTCGTATTTACTATGTGCAAAGATTTCTCTAAGTCTAACCTCAAGCATGTTGCCTTCTCTAGCAGGCAGCTCAGAGCCACCAGCATAGGGATCATTGGCTCTCGAAGCTTTGGGTGCCTTGTGTTGCCCCCACACTGGATGCTGAATGGGAGTTTGACCCCCTTAGACCCCACTAGCTACCTCTTTGTGAACTTCCAGAGCCTGTTCTTCCACAGCTGTACATCATGTGCCCAGGAGAGTTTCTCCAGGGAGAACTATTGCATGGTAGCTGCTGGAGAAAATGTCCCAACAAAGCAAATTTCCCATGACCCACCTATCTGAAGGTCACAAATAGCAAGTTTTCATATGACCAAGTTGGCTTCCCTCAGGAGAGTGAAAATTTCAGATCTTTTCCTGCAGAATCTGCTCTTGGTTTAGATATTGGCAGAGAATGGATGGCTTGGAGACTTGCTGATAAATTATGTTTTTCCAAAGGAATTCACTTTTGGTTCACAGCAAGTTGCTGAATTACAACCTGGAGGAATCGGTGTTGTCAACTTGGAGTAGTTCAGGATCATTGTGGAGGACAAGAGACAGGAAGAATTTAAGTTCTTTAGTGTTTTGACTGGCTGATTTTGCCTTATTTTGATCTTTGTCATCGCAACCCCAGTAATTGATGCTACAGGAATTGGTGATTAATATCCCAGTGTCCTTTCTTGCATGAGAAGGTAAATGCTTCTACCATACTTCAGTATCTTTTACTAATCTTTTGGTTAAATAAGGTTGGGCTCCTCCAGCAGGAGTTTGTCTGCCAGAGGCATCCCAAATCTCCTGACAGCCCCGAATCAGAAAGTTTAGGTGCTAAAACCTCCTATATAAGTAAATCCACTCTTTGCCCCTTCGCCTTTGTCCTACGTTTCAAGTGAAAATATGCAAGTCCCTGCCGTAGAGTGGTGTGTAGGAATTGGTCTGTATGGACCATCCATTGTATAAGGCATTTTGATACCAGGTGTCTGAATGATGGGATATATGGTTCATGAGTGTTTTGGCCATCCAGTTTCTTACAAATGCAAGCAAACAGGGCTCTTTCCATGGCTTTGGACTGAACCACTGACTTTCTCTTTCTGCCTTTGCCTTGGGAATGTCATTAAACCTCCTTAGTCTACCCACCTTGAAGGATGATGAGAAACCTTAATGATGCGTAACAAAGTCCTCCTAAAAGCTAGAGCAGACCAAATGAGTTTTATCCTGATTACATGAAGGCTATAAAGCCATAACTGTTTTCCTCCATGTTGGAAGTGATCATCTCTAGAGAAGCAGCTGATTTTTTTGTTGTTGTGGGTTTTGTGGGGCTGAATCAATAAGGGAGAAATTTGTGAGGGTCCTTGGGTGTTTAGCGTAATGTATTGGCAAAACTTGGACCCACGAGGTTTAGCAGCTGCACAAGGATATGAAGTCAAAGGCAACACCAATGGCATATTTTTGATGCTGTCTTTCTGGAGCATGAGCTTAACAGGATCAGAAGACCCATGGACATGTTGGGGCGAAGGAAAGGAGGAAGCCAGAGATCCCTTATCGAAACAAATCCTGCCTCAAAGGTACTTCCAACTGTTAGGAGTGGAGCCAAGCTTGTCTTCGGAGCTTCACTGCCAAAATTCTTGCAAGGACTTATCTGATGAGCGAGGAAACAGAGCGGCCCCCAGTTCTCTCAGCGCAGTGGGGTGTCTCCAAGGGAAGGCTGGACTCACACCTGCTTGGAGGAGAGGAGAAACTGAAAATAGGTGCCAACATATTTTGGCCAAGGTGAACTATGAATTCCCACCTCTGTGGAATGGCTGTGTCTCAGGCTCTGCTGTCAGCTGGTGTGCAAGGCGTCTGGTACTGCTCACCAGCTGATTTTTTTAAGCTTGGCTTATGGGTTTGCATTTGGGAATATCAAACATTAGCTCAAAATGCCTTTGTGGTGGTAATTCCTGGAGCATCCAAGGGTCCTGCTGGGGTTATTTCTGCACAGTGGGCTCCTCCCTGCAGCATCGTAAACCTCCTTTCAGCATTCAGGAGTGAAAGCGTCACTAAAATTGCTTAGATCAGGCTGAAAGAGAAGATGATATCCCAAGGTAGCATATGGTGATCTGCAAATGGAGCAGCAGGCTCTGAACAATGCATTTCTTCCAGGTCTCACCAGTACCACAGTGTCCCTGTGAGATAGTGTGTCCTGAAAATGGGCAAAGTTAAGGGAGAATTAACATCGTTTGTGGAAGTGCAATTACTTCCTTAGTTTGCTGGTGGGGATATGAGCAGGGATGATGTGAGAACATAGAGAATTGGGTTGGAAAACAACTCTCAGAGTTGGGGGAGGACCTCCAAAAATGCACCACCACCTGCCCCCCAAGCCCGCAAGCAGCTCTGCCCAACAAGCAAACAAAAAGCTTAGGAGATTTCTTTTATTTCGCTTTATTTCCTGAGATGACCTGAGTCAACATGGCTCTAGATTACAGCCCAGGTGTGCAAGGCAGAGTTATGGGCACAGGACGAGCCATGGGCTGGAAGTGACAGCGAGCATCTTGAGACAGGAGTTTCTGACCTCAGCCATGAAGATGCGTATTGATGCTGAGATGATTAGAGCCAGATTGCTGAACTGGGAAAGAAAAGAAAGTAGCGCTTGTGCGTCAAATGTCACGTTTACAGGAGTAAATCTTCTATCGAAGCGGGAAGCAACTGCGGGCAGTGCCGGCAGGGATGCTCTTGGAGCAGGCAGTATCACCCGAGTGTTTTCACGCTGCCTGCTGCTGCAGTTCTGGCAAGGATTTGGTGTATTTTCTTATACCTCTAAACAAACTGCATGTTCCAGTGATGTTCCAGTGTAGAAAAAAAAAAAAAAAAAAACCAACCACCAAAAAAAACCCCCTACAAAACAACCAACCTTACATACGCCCTTGTGCTCAGATTGTGACTGATTAAAAATACAGGTATTACTCACCAGATTTTATCGAGACTTTCCATATCCTAAAGGGCCTCACGCTGGCTCCAGATACCATCACCTGAGCTATGGCTGCAGATTCAGCCTTAGCACTGTTTAATTTTTATGAACCCTATTTTCTTGGTTTGAGATGTCAGCTCTTGGGCACATGCTTCAGCTGTCAGATCTCTTGTTGGTGTTTTGCCTTTTGGAGCCTGCCCACAAAAAAAACCCCCAATAAATAAAAAAAAACAAAACCGAAAAAGATAGTGAAAGAAGTAGCAAGAGATGCATAACGAAGTGGATTGTGCTTGCCCATGTCTGCTCTGAATTGCTTATGATCCAATCAGATCAGGTTTCTTCATACCTCAAGCCAACCTAGAGGTTTTTGACAGCTTAAAAACACTCAATGAGCTTTATCAGCCAGAGGTTTTCAGATGAAGTCTGGGTTCCACAGTGGTCTGATGCCAGCAACCAGAATAATTAGTGTTTCTACTGCTGCCAGCTCTGAGGTTTTTTCATTTAATATGGTAAATGGTGACAGGACCCTTCTGTCTTTGCTGTAATAAAGTGGGAATAATAATCCTGACTGTAAAACTGCATTAACTGGTGAACTTAACACTGTAACAGCAGGTAGATCCTCAGGTGGGTCTACAAGCAGGTCTGCAGCAAAGTCTTGGTGGGGAGAAGGAGACTTGACTTGGTTCTCCTGGTCTTGCTCATGCATCTTCTGGTTGAGCAGAGAATGCTTTTCTGGAAGACGTGCCCTGGTCTAATGTGAATTATTGTGCTCAGTGCATAAGTAATTGTGAGGAGCCAGATTAATTAAACTGGGGTTAGTTTGCTGTTACGTTTTTCTGTTCAAGGAGAGGCACGTGAGCCAGCCATATGCTGAAAACGTAACTGCCCTTTAGGAAATTGAGCAAAACATGAGAAATACTCTCCTAGAACAGCTAGAGATGTGATACTCTCTACCTAGGGCAGGCAAAGCTCTAGCATAGCAGGGACCTGGACTAGAGTGTGCCATTGAACAGCGCAGCTGACCTTCAAACAAGTGAATATTAGCTATTAAGAAAAAGAAAAAAATAAAAATTGTCAACAATACAATATTTTTTGCTATATATTAAACCATCCAAAGGTGAGGCACTGCTGAGCTTTCAGAGGAGAGGCAATATGGATGGTGGGCACAAAGTGCTCCAAAGTTTTTGGGTTGAGTTGTAGGCTTGGCTTTTCCTTGCTGCTTTTCTCTAGCTGCACTTTGTGGGCTTGCCAGTCGGTGAGCAAAGAGCAAGGTCAGCTGAACGTGTTCCCTGTGTTTTCTTTAATAAAGCTACAAACTCATCCAAATTCCCCTTCGTCTGTGGAGGGAATGGAAGCTTTTTTTTTCGTATGACTGTCATTCCCAACTGGAGGTATTATTTAAAAAAAAAAAAAAAATCAGAAAATCAATTCCGACCAGTGCCTCTTCATGCCGAGAGTGCTTCCATTAATATCAGATGGGAAAGTCAGTCCAAACACTGAAAGTGGATATAGTTTGCATTTGAAGGAAGGTTTTGTGTATGAAACTGAGAAATGCTTCCCAGTCTGACACCGGTGATTGATTGCAGTTCTGCTAAAGATTAGCCAGACGTTTTAAGCACCGCAATTATTCATGTTTTCATAGTTAGATGCTATATTTAAACTGTGTCTAACAACGTATGTACACTGGGTTATGCTGCTACACAGGCCCCACTCCTAAGCAGGGAAGGAAAATGCAATATTTTTTTTTTATTATTTCATTTTTCCAGATATATTTTGTGCCATGTGTGCTCTCTAACATAGCTAGCCCAATGCACACATGATGTCAATTATAGCTGCGCCGCCCTTGGCACCGGCACCTTCGCGAGGATGGGGGCTGAGAGATGTCCAGCAAGGAGAGGGGGGACCTAGGGGGGTCCAGGCATTGTGGTGTGCAGCTTCTGGCCAGGGTCTCTATCCCAAGCTGCAAGGCAAAGTACTCCCAGTAATAACGGCAACCCTCAGGACCTCGTGGAGATGTCTGGACTCAATGGCTCGGTGTTTGCAAAGCATTTCGGTATCAATAAGTGGAAAGAGGCTGTAGAATAAAAACTATTTTTTTGTTGTTGTTGTTCCCTTCCTGCTGTTGGTGGTAGTGGAAACCCAAGGCAGGAGCCGGTTATGGGATTTCTGATAATTTCTGTGGATGGGCAACAGGATAATAATGCAACTTTCTTAGCCACCAATTCAGAAAACAAGTTAAGGCGACCCTTTCTCTGTGCAACTGTGCTCTTGAATAGCACATCTCAAACAGCACTTCATGCAGAGATCTTCAGCTGCATCCCCATCTCGGTTTCCACTTGAAGACAAGCAAGGACACCTTGCAAACCTCAAAATTGCCGCGCTTCAAAATGCTTTTGATTTTTTTGATTGAACAGCACCATCTCAGTACTGAGCGATGCTCCCGATTGAGCTTTTGCTTGCTCACAAATCTGATTTCCCACCAGCATGAGCAAGCAAACTGGGTCATGGAGTTTGCTTTGCTTGAAGGCTTATCCCAGAGATTTTGTAGGCGAAAGTGGTGGGTTTAAGTTTCTGGACAACTTCTGAGGCGTCCAGAAAAGGTAACTCAGACAAGCCTCTTGCCAGTAAGCTTCAATTAATTATTCAGGAGTCTACATCTCTTTCTGCTGAATTTGGAGAGCTCAGCAGATGAAAAAGAGGTTGAGACACACTGACTTAGGGAGAGAGGATGTGAAAGGCCGTGAAACCTGGTGGAAAACCCGACCTTATGATGTGTTTCATTTTAGGAAGGATATGACAGCATGTTTACTGCTGTGAGGTACCGGCTTAGAGATTCATCGAACCATTTATCATCCACTGCTCATTTAGATTTGTAGCTTATGGTGGAGCTTTGAGTCAACATTTAAACTCCTACTGTTTCCGCTAAAGAATAGTATTTACCACTTTTCCATTGCTTTCTAGTGCCTTGAAAATTCAGAAGACAAATGAAACCTGCAAAATAGATGATGATGATAACGATGCTGGTAATGTTTATGGCTAACACAAGGCATGGCAGCGGTGGCCGATCTGACCAGCTGTGAAAGGGTTAATTTGGTGTGCTCCTGCTCTGCCATGTCAGTGAAATTCCTTGATGGGGTTGATGGTGTAATTGAGTACAGGTGATTTTTTTTTTTATTTAATATGGATTTGTATTGTTTTTATTCCATTTTTGGATGATTTATAACTTTGGAGCATTACAGCTGTTTAGACTATGGGAAAGTTTGGCTTCATATGTGCTCACCTCCCATATGTTACAATATTAATAAACCTCTGTGTTACTAAATGTAATTCATTTTTTCCCCAAAAAACCAATACTCTGCAGATGACAAGCCACAAAACAACTGTGAGGTGTCCCAGAGCCTCGTACTCTGACTGCAGGTTTGCAAAGGGGTGAAGTGAAGCCCGAAAAGCTGATGGCAAAGGAGAACGTGAAGCATGAGACCAGCTCAGACCTATTAGCGTCAATGAGCTGCGAAGGTCATTAAGCCACAGTGACAAGCTTGGCATCATGCAGCTGTCCTTCGTGGGAATCACTCCTGGTCCATGTTAATACCCTCAGCTGTAGGGATTGCCCCATGCTGTTATGTCTCTCTTCCCTGGGAAAAAAGAGAGGAGAAAAAAAAAAAAAAAAAAAAAAAAAAAAA
>VFFE01007182.1:4359285-4420654 GCA_008921705.1 Burhinus oedicnemus
GTGGACTTGAAGGGTTTTTCTTTGAGAGCAAAAGCCCTGTCTTAACCTTCTCTCTAACCAAGTTATCAACTCCGTTTACTTAACGGCATGTGGAATCGCCGCAAACAAGTTGTCGATGCAGAGAGGGAGCTTTGAATTGTAATGCAGAACAGAAGGGGAAAGTGTCGTAGGCAGAGATTAGTAGCTAAGGCCCTGCAAAACCAGAAAGAATCGTGATGCCTTCCTTGGTGGTGAGAAGATGAATGAGCTGAAAACCAGTAGAAAAAAAATAAGGAGAGAAAAACCTATTCAGTCCTGCTTTTTATTTTGTCCAATCAAGTGAGAACAAGGTAATGAAGTTAAAGACTCTTAAACTGAAAGGGCTGGGAACTTGAATCCTGACAAAGTTTGCTTTTTTTTTTAATAAATAGCAATTCGCTGCCACAGTAAATCAAAGCTGATGTGGCTGAATTTAAAACACAGGCTGCCTAACGCTTCCAAAGGCAAGTTCAGAAAGCAGCATACAAGGAAAAAGGAGTCTTCGATGGTAAAGCAAAATGTGCTTTCCTCCTAGGTGTTGTGGTTTTCTGTTTCTTTCGTTTTAAAGAATCGAAAGTTTGCAGGATTTGGGTCAGAACTTTGACAATCGTAATCGTCTCTTAGTATTACATGTGTGCTTTATGCTGGCTAAAAATACCTTTAATTTTGGGGGGTCTCTAGGCAGGCAATAGCAACGCTGAGTATGAGATTTCTTCCTAGTTGGGATGCTGTCCCTTGTGCCCTCCACATAACTCCCATCAAAAGCGATACACAGTATTTCCAAGATGCTGGGAGAACAATTAATAAATTGCATTGAATAGAATTACATGAGCCCTGCAACAGAAAAATGGATTACTTACGGCCCTGCCAGCCACCCTCCCCGGTCCCTCTCATGGCCGTAACCTCGGAGGAACACTCACTTTACAGTTCACGCCACGACGAGGTCAGATCCAGTGTTGAAATAGGATTAAGTACCAAAGGCAATCTCGAAATAATGTTAGTCTGAATGAACCCTGATAAAAATCAAGGAAATTCAGACCTCAGACCTCTCCCAGCCTGAAACCATACCAGCACAGCCTGCGTCAGTGTGTGCCAGGGGACCACGTCTCCTGAGGTGTTCGCCTTGAGAGTGTTGAGAAAAATAAGGTTAATTGAGATTTTTTTAATTTATGTTATTTTAGGAAGGTTAAGGATGGATTCAGGCCCTACACCTTGGGAGATGTGTTGAATCTTTAGCCAGGAACATCTCTGTGCCTCAGTTGTCCATCTTCACATGGATGCTAATTTTTTGTCTTACCTCCTTTATTAAGCTCTTAAATTTTGGAGGGGTGCAGGGTGGATGTAGCTGCTGATAGATAAACCTCGCAGTGGCTGTGCACAGGCTGTGGTGGTCATAGCTGTTGTCTCGATCACGGTGCACGGCCAGTAGCTAAATGTTTGCCCTCCTCCATCTCCGTCTCTTGTTTCTGTCCTCTTCTATCAGGAATTCATCTTTACATTTGGTATTGCTTAGTGGTGGAGAGCCCAGTTGCACCAGGTTGCTCTTCTCCAGTGTTGGGAAGGTATTGAGTCAGCTTAAAGTGGAAGCCTTGTTATTTAATATGCTCAGATTATCTTTTCTGGAGAAACCACCCTCTGTTCAGAGAGGAGACCAGAAGAGCTGGGTTTGTCCATAACTAGACTTTTCTAAAGAAATGCAGGTGTGATAGATGATTCCTGGATCAGCCTTGCAGTAATAAACACCCTAAGTCCCAGGTGAGCTGTCAGTCCAGAGGAGGATGCTTGAAGGAGCAACTTGTCCCCAGCTTGGGACACCAGCTGAGGTTATGGTAGGTGCTTTCCAGACACACATGGTGGGCTTGCGTTGCTGGTTATGGACTTCCTTCAAGATGGTATTTTAATGATAGACGTTCAAGATTCAGATGGAAATACCATTTTTCTCCCAAGCCTTAAACACTGCAGACTCAGTACAGTGGCTTAACTGACACTTTTGAGGAATTTGGTAGCTACTAAAAACACAACCGCTTTTCTGGGACGTTCCTGCCATATCTCTGAGTGTAGCAGAGGATTTCTGGAGGCCAAGGCGAACACTTGGAAGGTATTTCCACAGAAAATTGCAAAACTAAATCAACTCTGCATGCTGGTAGCTCTGTTGTGATGAAATGCATTGAACCAAAAAGTTCAGTGTTCTTAGAGGCTTTTCTTGTGGTCAGTGCCAGAGATTTCTGATTAATAAGGAAAACAGGACGGCTTTCTCCCTCTGAGGTGCTGGGATTAAAAAAATTAAGCAATAGGGTTGAGGAAAAGCCTGGAGCCAGAGGACATAGTGGTAGCAAAAGAAAGGAGAATAAGAATAAAAAGTGCATATCCCCAAAAAATAGTAGGGAGGGAAGTGGTTTCAGAAAGGCAGTGCAAGCCTTCTCGGAGAAGAGATTGGTTCAATGCCCTCTTGAAAATGTGCAGTTGATTCGCCAAGCATCTTTTGCAACCCTGATAAATATCTGAAACAGGGGAAACACCACTGTCCTGGGAGTGGCATCATTAGGAAGTCTAGTTCGTCAGCTTGCCCTTGTTTGGATTCTCTAGTGTCTAACAGAGCTGAGCTTTTCTCTTGTATGGTCTTGTGTTGTTTGGCTGGCCATCTGCTCTGAGTAAACAGGGAAGGTGATTGCCCCAAGGAGTTGTGGAGTCTCCATCTCTAGAGATACCTAAAACCCAACTGATGACATCCTGAGCAAGCCACTCTAGCTCCCATGCCTTGTGCAGGGATCAAGTGATCTTCAGGGATCCCTCCAGCCCCAGATACTTTGTGGTTCTCCATGTTCTCCATGGGAATGGTTCAAAGCTGCGCCAGAAGAGGTTTAGACTGAACATTAAGAAGCATTTCTTTATTGAGAGCGTAGTCAAACACTGGAACAGGCTTCCTAGAGAGGTGGTTGATGCCCCAAGCTTCTCAGTGTTTAAGAGGCATTTGAACAATGCCCTTAACAACATGCTTTAACTTTTGGTCAGCCCTGAATTGGTCAGGCAGTGGGACCAGGTGATCATTTTAGGGCCCTTCCAACTGAAATACTCTTATTCTATTTGATTCGATCCAATTCGATTCAATTTGATTCTGTGTTACAACTGTGAGGTCTCTGCTTGCCAGTTTATATTTTAGGAAGATTAAGGATGGCTTAAGGATTGACCCTTATAAGTATTAAACTGAATGAAGAATAACCATGTAAGCCTCATTTTCTTGAGGAACACATCTGTCCTGGTTTGAGCGACACAGGACTAATTTCTTTTCTAATGCTTGAGAAAATTGTACTTTTGGAGGACTCTGGTGTCTGAATTTGTGAAAATATTTACTTTATAGCCAGCTATGGTGTGTGGGTGCCAAGGTCTCAGTGTTTTCAGGCTAGCCAGGTGCAGGGATGAGGAGGAGCGAGGCCCAGGCACTTGACTCAAGCTGGCCAACTGGATTATTTCATACCATGAACGTCACATTCAATATAAATTAGAAAGTTTGCTGAGGAGGAAGGCTCTCCCTTGATGGCGGCGATCCAGAGAACTCCTTGCCCCGGTGCCGGATCCCTGAGGCCTTCCCTTCCTCCTGAAGCCGTAGCACTTGCAGTGTCCGACATTCACTGTCCACTGCTGGGAGTGCACAGCTTCCTACTGATATAGTTGGCTGAGTATAATCCTTATATATCTTTAGATTGGTATCGGGATCACTATTGGTTCTTTAGTGTTATTACTGTTAATTATTTAGTCTTATTCTATTAAATCTGTTTATATTTCAACCCCTGGGTTCCCTGGTTTTCTTCCCGATTCCCCCTTCCTGGGTGGGGAGGGGTCATCGGGTAATAGAATAATTGTCTAAACGACAATAAATTGTTGTGGATTTCTCAAGCCACAACAACATCCATAAAGGAAGGAGCTGGAAGGGTAGGAGAGAAAAGCAGAGTGGCTTATTCAACAGATCCACATTTCATATGTTACCTGCAGCAGAGTGAATCATGGGGTCAGCCCCAGGCAGGGTCGGGGGATGAGGGGAAGAGGCTGAGAAGAGCCTGGTGGATGCACAAGCAGCTGATGCAGCAAGCCCTGAGTCATGGAGGGGTTTTATTAACTTAAACAAGAACAAAGTTGTACCCAAAGGCATTTTGATGTTGTGCAGACATTTATGTAAGGATATCTATGTTTTCTGACTGTCCTGTGTCCCTGCCAACTAAATCCGATCACCCTCCGCTTGAGTATTTTTTTTCTTTATAAATGTAGTTCGATAATGAAATAGAAACACATGGGTTTTTTTCCAAATACCATGTTAATTTAAAAAAGGCCTTTTTCATTAGACATTATATACACAAGGGCTACAGATTACAAATGCAGAAAATTAAATTGTAAACTCTACAGTGAGGCCTTGGGGGGAGAGTAATGAGAGACGCGAGCCCTCCCCTTTCCCCAGCCTCCATGAGGATGCTCGCATGGAGGCAGACTGGGGAAGACTACCTCCCTTCAAACTCCATAAACCACAATGGATGGGTCAGATCCTTATCGTCTTTAAATTATACTCATAACTCCAGGCTTGCACAGTTTCCCAGACTTAAATGATTTTTGTGCATGGATTTGAGATGGATTTTTTGTTTGTTTCCAAGTAAGTTATTACTAAAAAGAAAAAAAAATGCGATTCATCCCGTTTCTGATCCTGGATCTTAATTAATATTAATTATTGCAATAAATCTGTCTCAGTTGAATCCCTTCAGTGGCTGAAGTCCGTGACTGTGGCTGTGGCAACAGCTCCAGGTACAGCAGCATCCTTCGCAGTTCTCTTAATAAACTGTTTGCTGCTTCCTTAAGCCCCCAGGGAACTGCATGTGGTTCCTCTCCCATTACATGTGGTATGCACCCATTCTCCCAGCACACACTCTGTAATCCTCCCTTGTCCCCTTTTTTTTCAAATCCTGAGCTGAAAACACTCTGTGCCCTTCATTTCTTGCTTTCTCCCACAGTTGTAGCTTCTTACACTGTCTCTCCATCCTGAACCTTTTTTTTTTCTTTTTTGTGGTGCCCCTTGGCAAGAAGCATGCTGAATTGCCCATAAGGTTGCCTGGGTTATATTTTATACTGTTTAATATCTTCATCAGTGACACAGGCAGTGGGATTGAATGCATCCTGAGTAAGTTTGCAGACAACACCAAGCTGAGTTGTGTGGTTGACATGCCTAAGGGACAGGGTGCCATCCAGAGGGACCTGGACAAGCTCGAGAAGTGGGCCCACAGCAAGGCCAAGTGCAGGGTTTTGCACCTGGGTCGGGGCAACCCCCCAGTATCAATACCGGATGAGGGATGAAGGGATTGAGGGCAGCCCTGCCGAGAAGGACTTGGGGGTACTGGTGGATGAAAAGCTGGACCTGAGCCGACAATGTGCACTTGCAGCCCAGAAGGCCAACGGTATCCTGGGCTGCATCAAAAGAAGCATGGCCAACAGGTCGAGGGAGGTGATCCTGCCCCTCTACTCTGCTCTGGTGAGACCCCACCTGGAGTACTGCATCCAGCTCTGGGGTCCTCATCACAGGCAAGACATGGACCTGTTGGAGTGGGTCCAGAGGAGGGCCACAAAAATGATCAGAGGGATGGAACACCTCTCCTTTGAGGACAGGCTGAGAGAGTTGGGGTTATTCAGCCTGGAGAAGAGAAGGCTTCAGGGAGACCTTATTGTGGCCTTTCAATAACTAAAGGAGGCTTATAGGAAAGATGAGGACAGACTTTTTTAGTAGGGCCTGTAGTGATAGGACAAGGGGTAATGGTTTTAAACTGAAAGAGGCGAGATTCAGACCAAATATAAGGAAGAACATTTTTACAATGAACGTGGTGAAACACTGGCACAGGTTGCCCAGAGAGGTGGTAGAGGCCCCATTCCTGGAAACATTCAAGGTCAGGTTGGACAGGGCTCTGAGCAACCTGATCTAGTTGAAGATGTCCCTGCCCATTGCAGGAGGGTTGGACTAGATGATCTTTAAAGGACCCTTCGAACCCAAACTATTCTGTTATTCTATGTAATATGTAATAAAGTATGTAGTATATAGTTTATAGTGTATGCCATATAATAGATAACATAATATTATTGTATATTATGTGTAATCATATATATTATACATATAATATAATATAATATAATCCTATATCTAGTCTAATCCTTTCCAAAGGAAACAAAGACCCAGGCAATTGTGCTGCCTGAGAGTTTTGCTGTCAGTTTCCCTCTCCACTTCTCCCAACACTTTTTGAACTTGTCGAAAGAATTAGCTGAAATTTCACAAAGGGTGGAGGGTTATTAAATTACTACTAGTTTCATGGAAATAGGATAAGAGGGGAAGTCCAGCAAGCATTATCCCTATAGAGGGGCTGCGCCGAGAGCTCACACTTCGTTACACCTGGAGAATCCAGCACGAAGGGGGTTTTATAGATGGGATAAGGTTCAAGTGGGGTTGGGCCATCCTTGTATCAAAGTCAATCAATCACAGGATCAATCACAAGACATATATTTATATAAAGTCATGCTTGCTTAATTTGGTGCTCACTGAAATGCTTGTTGAGGACTTTAGGATGTGGCCCTTTTTATGAGCCCTTGGTTGACTCTGTAAGTCAACCTTAAGTCCCATGTGGTCTAATTAATTTTTTTTTTTTTAAAGGAGCTGCCAATTTTCAGCATCTCTGAAACCATTTCTAGGCTTTATTTACTCATCTTTATTTCCTGGAGCATTTAGGGCTTAGCTCATCCACAATAGCATCATCCCTATGTATGATAATGACTGTGCCACAGTATTTCCCTGCAGCTTCTTTAGTGTCTGCAACTCCATCGCAGCCACTTCTCTGCAGTGTCTTCACTGCTGAAGGGTTTTGCAGTGGGAGTGCAGACGCGTCCTCAAAGGCTGCAGAAAACTGGGTTTTTTTCCCCTTCAGTTATGTTCTGTGTCCCTCCAGGGTGATAAAGCTGCACTGCCCTGTGCAGAGCAGCTGTGACCATGAGATCACTTCAGGTGAGGAGGAGAACTTCTGCTAGAGCCCTTCTGGTGGCTCCCTCTCAGGGGCAGGTTGGACACGCACCATGATACTTAACATTGCACACATCCTCAGTGCAAAAGGAGGAGAATATCAAAAGCCTAAGGTTCTCAGGGCTGCTAAAAGCAGTGTTGTTTTCCCTCTTGCCCATCGCGTTGTCTTTTCACCTCTGCTTTAGGCATTAGATCAAGCCTTCAAGCAGGCAGATGATTAATAACCCATATGATTTCCATCTCTGCTGGTGTTTCTTTCTAATCTCAATCTACAAGGATTTTTTTTTCTTTTCATTTTTACTAAACTCAGTAGTCCTGTAGATCAGTTGTACAATCAACTCTTTAAATGTGTTTTCTTTCAAGCGGAGCCAGGGTTTTCTGGAGGCTTTGCTTTCTCTACTGGGGCTGGGTGAGGGTTTAGGTGGGCAGAGGTGTTACTCATCTATCGGTAGAGTACAGCAATATGGAGAAGGTCACAGACCCACAGACTAAATAAGTGATGAGATGTCATGAAAAATTTGTATTTGAGCACAAGGAAGGTTCAGCACATGCCATGAGCTTGCTTGGCTTTTATTTATTTTTAATTTTTTCTTTCTTTTTGAATTCACTGTCTAACTTATTCATGCTTCTGTCTCAGGAGACTGGGGGTTTTCTGGGCCGTTCAGAAAACAAACCCTTTTTGAAGAGAAAAGAGTATCAGACACAGCTGGTGGTTCAGAGAGGAAAATCTCAAAGGAAGAGAAAGAAATGTGGGAGAAAGCATTAAGGCAGGAATGAAAAATGAGGCTCAGGGAGAGGCGTGTTGGCAGCAAAGAGAGATGAGCAGCAGCATATAAACAGGAATTTCTTTGCAGAATTTTGACATTGCATGAAGGTTTCAGGGGTGCAAGAAGCGCTGTGTACCCAACTTCTCTTCTCCCGGGGTTGTACGTCTAGGTTGTCTCTGCTGGATCTGCTGTAGGTGAGGGTGAATTGCGTTAGAGGTGGATCTTGCTCTTCATGTATGATTTACAGCAAACGTCTGGGGAGACAGCAACTGCAGACTCCGGGCTGGTTCTCCAAAACTACGAAGTTCACCAAAGGGTGAGAGCAATCCTGCTGAGTGGAAACTGTAGTATCACTGGCAATTGGAAATGAAACCCTGCATGCGATTGCCTCCGGGGATGTATGAGTAATTCTATCCCATATGGATCAAGAGATGGGAAGAGGTTGGGTGTAGAGACAGCCAGGCAGACTCTTCTTTCGGACTGTAAATTTTCAGGTTAAGAGGTCTCTCTGCCTTTTCTGTTGCAACATGCTTATATCCCATTCTTTCCTTTTGCCTAAATTTATTGATATTTATGTATTGCCTTCAATAGGATCACTCAGGCATCCTCTGGATTTGATGAATGCCCTGTTAGTGATTGATTTCCTTCCCGTAATAATGCTATCAGCATTCCTTCAGTTTCTTTTCCCAAACCCATGTTCTTATTAACACTCAGTGCTTTAAGTGCATGGTGCCTTCTGCTGTGGGTGCAACTGGTGTGGTTGCAGGTGGAAGTTTTTGCTGGAAATAACCATCTCCTGAAGGAGTTGGGTGGAAGATGACTGAGGACATCAGCTTCATCTGCTGGGAAGAGCACACAAACCTAGTTAAATTATTGTCGTATTGATCAAACCTTCTCTTCATAAGTACCCGGCTGCAAAATTTCTTTCCTTCTGCACCCAAAGCTTTGCAGTTCTTGGGAAATACTAAAATATCCCATCCGCCCACAACACGAGCCTTCACTTGCAAACCTCTGTATCTCCTAGTGGGAAACCTTATGCCGGTATTTGCTCAGGAAGCGAGCTGCCTCGATGCCATCGCACTCTGCTCAGTGGCTTGGATGTGTCCTTGGGATGACATACGGCTCTTGTAAATTCCTCCAATTGAGGAAGAAGTAGAGGTTTTCAGTGTCAATTTTAGGGGACAAAAAGTCTTTTGAATCCCTGATATAAGTGATTATGAGATACATGACTGTGATAAATGACTGTCGCACTGATGCCGCTTTGCTAATGGTTTTTCTGGGTAAGCTTAAATGGAGGACAAAGTATCTCAAGAACCATCTGCTGCCCTTCCAGCACTGTCTCCTGGACACTGGAAGGGCTGTGTTTGCTCTTATCTTGTGATACCATGCCAAGAGTTTGGAAAGGGCAGTATTATTGCCACCAAAAGTTCCTCATCTGGGCTGTGACCCTCAGAATTGGGGTTGAGATCTCAAAAGACAGTGGGGCTTCAGAGTCCAGGTTTTGTTATCTTAATAACATGGAGACAGTGGCTTGGACTGGCAGATGGAAAGTGCGTGCAAGACTCGTGATGTTTTTGCCATAGATTTTGCTGTGCACCATCTCAGCTCCCTTTTCTGCAGAGCAGCTTCCACTCTGGCTGTAACATTGGTCTTGCTTTTTTATTTCTTTTTTTTTTTTTTTTTTTTTTTAACTAACAATGACCTCAGCTATTTGCTTAAGGAGTTCATAACCCCACAAAAATTTTACAGCAACCAAAAGGAAGTTTGCAAGAAGCCTTTTGGTTGGGAGCCTCTGGCATTGATCTACTGGGCTTCTGCTTTATGTTCCTATCAAACAATAATAAAATAAGAAAGAAGAAAGTAAACAGTTTGGTGTAAATAAAGACAAGTCCATGTCGTTTTATCCTTCCTCAAACACTGCCGTTCAAGCACAGGAAAGGGCGAACAGACGGCTTGGCCAGGCTGCCTGCTCCTGCCTGCCGGGCTGGGCAGGCAGCAGGATAATGCAGCGGAAAGAAGTGAATGAGGCAGCAAAACAGTGAAGGAAATGCACATACCTATGGGTGAACCCTGAGAAACCTTGAGAAAAAGAAATGTTTTGAATAGAAGGAAATTGTGCTGCGTGGCATTGTGTAGTGCCAGCACCCGGCTGAAGCAGCCCCCTCGTTTTGGGCTGAAATTGCCCAGAAAAAGGGATGCTAGGCTTCAAAGCGAGGCCACTAAGTCTGGACTGAAAGCTGAGCCATGTTTAGTTTAGGCTTGAATGCACCAACGTCATGTGAGCTGGCAAGTTCTTGAGGGTCTTGCTGGTTTTGGAGGGTTTTCACCACCTATGGCCATGCTGAAATAGCTGCAAGTTAATGGGTCCCTCAGATGCAAAATCTAGTGCTGAAATCTGAATGGCAGTTCCCCAGGCAGATGCGGGTTCAATATTTGAGGTTTTATCTGCTCTGGCAAATCCCCCTCCTCTGAAATTACTTCTACATGAACTTTCTCTGTCTTTTTTTAATTATTATTATTTTTATTTTCTGTCTTCACTTTTCCCCTTTTTTCTTGTTTTCATTTTTCCTTTATTTCTTTTTCTTTCTTTTTTCCTTTCCCTTTTTCTTTTCTCCTTTCTTTTTATTTTTAGCTTTTTTTTTCCCCTCCATATTTGTTTCAGACTCACTAGAGCAGTTTTCTCCTGGTGCATTTAGAATTCCCCAAAGTTTTGGAAAAAGACCTGCCTTTGAGATGCTGTTGGTCATTGGGACTGGCCATTGTGGGATGGGGGGAGCATCAGGTTTGGGCAACACGCTGTGCAACACATCCTTAAACAGGGCAGCACCTTTTGAGGTCCCATCTCAGCCATCAGGAACCACTCTCACCCCAAACCCTCCCTTTGCAGCCCTAGCAGTATGCTTAAAGAGCACATTTAACTCCAAAAGAGACTTTCTGCTCTTTCCTCCAGCCTTTCGCAAAGCCTCGCGCTGCCTCCCCATCGCCGCCTCAGCCACGGACGTCAGATTCCCCACTCCACCGGGACCTTGCCATCATCCGCTATCACCTTTTTTCCCCATAAATTGCTTTATAATAGGGCGATAACTCTGTGTGCACATCATAAAACATCTCTTCCTGGGATTTATACCCTAGATGTCAGTGCAAAGGTGATTTCGCAGCAGCCGTGCATCTCCTTTCTCTCCTAACTCGGCTCTTGGCATCCAAAAACTGCCTTTGTTTCTACCTTTCCAAGGCTGTGACAATAAGTGCGAGGCCATCCAGAGGTTAGTGTGACACTGCGTAAGGAAAAGCCTTTGCTTTTGTTTTCAGATTCCTCCGAAGGCTGGGTTTTTTTATCTACAACAAATAGCCATAAATCCTGCTGGTTCTCCCCGTGCCCAGGGCTGCCTGGCTGCAGCACAATCCCGGCGGATGCAATAGCAGGATGAAATGCTGCTTCATCTGGGATCCCTCCTGATGCTCAGGCTTTTCATCACATCATATTTAGTTACGGGAAAGCGTGCCCTGCAAGGTTTTGGGAGTTTAATTAATTGGAAGCTGGACTTCAATCACCCTGGGTATTTTCAGGCGGTTTTTCAGGATGCTAAAAGCAAGTGTTGCATTCTTTCTGCACAAGAATGCTATATTTTTTTCCCCCTACACATTCATTTCCTGCAAATTAAAAGTTCCCAAAATGGTTTGCACCCACCAAAAATGGAACAGGTTGAAATAAGCTCAATATATTCCCAAAAGGAGAGGGATTCTGTAGGGCAAGAGATGGCTGGCCAGGTTTCCAAACAAACCTGACGTGAATGTGAATTTTAAATCCTCCTCTTTTAACCCTTCCTGGACGCTCTTTTTGCAGGGCTCACTTGAAAGTCTGGGGCCTAGAGCATGCAACCCCCCAAAAAGCATTGGCCTACCCAGTGCTGTCAACTGGAGCCCAGCGATTTCATGGCCTTGGTGTGTAGAATTGGCTTTATCCTGTAGATGCTAAGAGGATTGATGAGCTGTCCCAAGGGGAAGTTTGGTGGTGTCCACTCAACCAAAAAAAGAGACTTTTTACAGTGTGGATGGAAAATATGAGGTGAAATAATGGCCTTTAATCTTTACATTTTCCATGGTAATGTATTATTCTCTAGAAGCCAAAGAAATACAATTATTTTTTCCTGAAGTCAGACGTTACCAAATTCACTGATTTCTAACTTCTGCAAAGTTATTTTATTTCTGTGTTTGCTTTCAGCCAAATGCTTCCTACCAGTCTTGTCTTCACAGCTGTTTTAAATATCCATTTGCTTGTGCGTCTGCCTCTCTGTAGAATACACTAAATGGCTCTAAATGGCTCTCGCTGTTTTCCAAACACTGTTTCAGACTCTGGAAATATATATCCCGCAGCCTTATAAAAATAGTTCTGATCAACCACCCAAATTGCCACGTTATTTTACAGGCCAAATTAGTTTTGCAGGTGACACCACTAGATAGGAGGAACAACGGCGCCTCTTGGGGGGACATCTCTGGAAGTGGGTGTGTTTGCAAAGCCAAGCAAATCTTCTTGGTGGGAGCTGGCAGCATCTAAGGCCACCTCCTCCATCCCCTCATCCCTGCCCTTTGCATCCTCTGTCTTGGGCAGAGACCCTAACGTCACCGGTTTCTTCTGCAGTGATGCTGGATCCATCTTCTTTGGATAGGCTCCTGCGAGCTGTGCTGGAGTAAGTCTTCTCCACACCTTGAATACTGTGTTCAGTTTTGGGCCCCTCACTACAAGAAAGATATTGAGGTGCTGGAGCGTGTCCAACATAGGGCAATGAAGCTGGTGAAGGGTCTAGAGACAAGTCATATGAGGAGTGGCTGAGGGAACGGGGGTTGTTTAGCCTGGAGAAAAGGAGGCTGAGGGAAGACCTTATTGCTCTCTACAAATACCTGAAAGGAGGCTGTAGCGGGGTGGGGGTCAGTCTCTTTTCCCAAGTAACAAGCAATAGGACAAGAGGAAACAGCCTCAAGTTGCACCAGGGGAGGTTTAGACTGGATATTAGGAAAAAATTCTTCACCAAAAGGGTTGTCAAGCACCGGAACAGGCTGCCCAGGGAAGTGGTTGAGTTGCCATCCCTGGAGGTATTTAAAGGATATGTAGACATGGCATTTAGGGGCATGGTTTAGTGGTGAACTTGGCAGTGTTAGGTTTAGGGTTGGACTCGATGATCTTAAGGGTCTTTTCCAACCTAAACAATTCTATTATTCTCCTGGGAGGCTGGTGTAGGAACCAGGATGGAGAGGAGCCATGAGAACAGCAAATGGGGGAAAAAGTCCATTTTGCTCAAAATGTTTCCTTAGTGATGCAGCACGAGCAGTTCTTGCATCCCAAGCTCCCCATTTGCTTTCTGCTGGGGTGAGGACATTTCTGTGGGTGAGGACTCATGGCAAGTAAATGATGGGAAACATGAAACCACATCTTGGTGCCCCCATCACCCACCCTTCCCAAATCCCCATCTCCTGTTGTGTTCCTCAAACCATCTAAGATGTGTTCCCCTCTGCAAAGGTTTTATTTTTATTTTATATTTGTTCTCCATGTGCCACCCCATCGAGGGGGGATGCTGCCTGGTGTCTTTCTCATTCACCCTGAGCACCTCAAAGAACTTCATGCCACCTCCAAATGATGCCGCTTACCTCCTTGGCCCCTGCCCCTAATGAATATTAAAGAGGTCTATAATTAGGAAAGCAGCATGTTTCCAGCGTTGCACGCAGAAAAAGGCCATTTATCCAGCAAAGTAGCAGCAGAGCCAGTGCTGGAGCCATGTGGTCCCTGCTCTGAGCTGGACCACCCGTGGGTACCACAGCCGTCCTCCCACATCCCACAGGTGTTTGAATCCTTGAAGAAAGCAAGCCTAAACCAAAAAGTAGTTCCAGGTCTGAGCCTGCCTCCTGCAGAGCCGGGCAAGGGCACTACAGTGTGTTTTCTGTTTACAGTAGAGCTTAAAGAAATAAGCATCAGTTACATAGGGGGAAAAATGAGAACACAGTCAAATTGGACCCCAGGGCAAGGCTCACCGAGAACAATAGATCTGCTAAACAAAACTGCTGAGGATAAGAAGGAAGTTATCGTGAAAAGCAGGGGATATATTAATTTAGTTTTGAGTGTTTAAAAAAAAAAAAAAAAGGAAGGTATTTCAAGCACTTGAACTTAAGCGTATCTATTTCGCTGCCCCGACGCTCTCCTCCTGAACAGCCGAGTGACCTCTGCAGCAGGAATTGCTGCCGCCAGCGCGGATGCTGAGCTCTCCCTTTCCTTACGTGTCAGCTGGGAGATGAAGAGGCGGCTGCGGCTGCCTCCCGTCACGCGTGTGTCTTGAAAATAAATGGGAGGACAGCAACAGGCTGCAATGCTTCGCGTGAAGAGGGCAGCCAGAGTTTAGGAGGCCATGGCCTGAGAAAGGTTTCCTGCTGGGTGAAGGGACCACTGGACCCGTTATTGCGCCTTGTTGCTCCTTTCTTTTTGCCTTTTTTTCAGTCTTTTGAGTAGAAAGCCGTGCAAGCCCTCTACGGGTCATCCCCACTCGTTCCTGTGGGAGCTGCTGCAGAGCCCATACATAACTCATTGCATGCACAGGAGGTGAGGACAGCATACAAGCTGCTCTGTCTCCCTCCTATTCCCACAAATAACTGCTTCTCCATGTTCTGCCTGTGACAGTGCACACCACTGTTCCTGGCGGCTCCCAGCGTTTCCATCGCTCCCCCTGGCCGAGGACGATGGGAGGAAGCACGCCGATAATGCTCATTAAATTTATAGCCGCGTTGCGCTGTAATGTTTAATCAAGGTTACGTGACTGTGTGCTGCTGCGCAGGGTACAAGTTCAATGCAAGGTGAATCTTGTCTGAGATAATCTGAAAGTTCATTCGGAGGTGAAGGCAGCGGCAGCTTCTCATAGACTGGCTGGGGTTAGTGAGAGGTCACCTCTTTTTTTTTTTTATCCCCTTTTTTAATGCGTAAACAAAAGAAAAATACAACTTTGCAGAGGACTTGGCATCAGCTGAGCAACAGGAAGAATAATCATGGCGTGCTGGCCCCGCGGTGTGGTTTGGTACCCGGCGAGTGCCCGGCTGCATGGCTCGCAGAAGGTGATGCCGGTGCCTTTAGGGCTGGCGGGAGCAGTTTAATTCAAATATCATGGCTTTCTTGTACAGTGGAAAGGAGGGACCCTAATTGCTGAGCTCAGAAAGACATCACTGGCTTGTCTGTCCCTGCTTTCCCCTGCTGGTGGCACCCCCCTGCCGGGGAAAACACCACCCAGTGCCCCTCACCGGGGTATCTGGGCATCACATCCTAGCTGGTGGTGGCACCAAGCGGGCTGTATTTATCTGAAAACGTAGCTCAGTTGTCTTCTGGGCAGACCCTGATCACTCTGTGGGTGCCTAGATTTGCTGCCAAACTGTCAGTGGATGGGGAGCGTTAACCTCTCCCGGCCCAAAGCCTTTCTTCTGGCTGCGAATACCTGCTCTGTCGATTAATTGGGAACATTTTTCCCTAGAAAGGTGGTATTTAAAGTGATTTTTTTCCCCCTCTGATACTGTAAGTGGAGGTGGTTTGTGTATAGGCTTATTTAGATGACTGCTGCTTTTCTCTCCTCTCAACCCACTTTCCTATGTTTAGGGGGCTTTGTACTTTTTTTTCTGTTCTTGTTAACTGTTTTCCTTCTTCACTAAAGCATCCTGACCTGCAGCTGAGGTATTAGGATTTTCCATGTTATTTCTTAATGTTTTCTTTTGAGCCACTGATTTTGAAATGTGGGTCAGGCAGGGCGAGTCAGATAAATGCAGGAGGCTGTATACACCTGGACTATAGCAGCAGAGAAGGTATTTCTGTATACAAGGGGTACCTGCATGCATGGTGGCATCATGTCCCGACCACGGAGCAGGGGGTCTTTTACCATTAGCAAATCCAGCTTCTCCTCCCTGTAATAGCTTCAGAAATGCTTCTAAGGATAACTGTCTACAAGCTGAGTGCTTTCCAACCATTGCATCCCAAATTTGGCCTCCATAACCTCAGATGCTGACCCCAAGCATTTAGCCAGGCTCACTCCTTGCTGGGTACAGCAATGGACGCATCTCTCGGCAGTACCCGCTGAAGGTCTGAGCTGGAGAGGCTACCGGGGGGATGTTTCTAAAGGAGACATCTTTGCTTCAGGAATGAATTCCCCTTTGTGACGGTTAAATGGAAACGCAAAGTGTTATTCAATAGCAGTCCCTGGAGAATGGTCTTCCGAGGCTCTTTCATTTCTTTTGGCTGCTGCCCAGTATTGTCTCTTTGTCTTGCGCGGGTTGTAGGATCTGGAGGGTAGAAATACAGTTGTCTTCTCTGGGTGGAAAGCAACATGCAAACTTGTGAACCTGCATGGAGAATTTGTTGAGTCTAAATAATTATTTTTTATGAGTGCAAATTGGCTACTAAATCCAGCAAGGCAGAGTTTCCTTTTATTCTTTTGGCCATTCATAAAGTCCCCTGTCTGGGTGGTTATCACTAGAACCGACTGATTTTACTCTGAAACATTGAAATCCCAGTGTTTTTGTACCAAATAATTTTCATGCCTCATTTGTGTTTTTTTCAAGCAGCATTGCACAGTGCTTTGCAATGATCACAGAAACTTGGGATTTCCCTAGAATTCAGTTTAGCCTTCCCTGCAGGCAAGCCTCCAGTGAATGACTAAAGCCATGATCTTGCACCATCAAAGTCAGGAGGAGCATGAACGAAGCTGGTGGGGACTTTCCAGCCATCTTCAAGACTGTCACCATAGCACAACGTGCTAATCCTCAGCATCCCCACCCTTTGCTCTTGGGCTACTTTGCATCACTTCTCTCAAAGCCTGACAACGTTTTGTGGCACCTTCATGTGGTTTCCTGTCGTAGGCTGGGAGGAGAAGGTGGATTCCTCAAAGCCGTATTTAACCCGAAAGGGAGGGTTTTTTTCCATAAGTGCGGAAGTGACCTACAATCAGAAATGCAACATTTTTCAGGTAAATTTGTGTTTGTTAAGATTTTAATAAGACCCTTAGAATAAATATCTTCAAATAAGTAGAAAAGTCAACCTGTGTAATTACAGTGTTACTTCAAAGAAGGTAGAAAGCCAGAGGTTTTCCTCCTAATAAACAATGAACATTTGCAGATGGAAAACCAGAAGAACTTTCTGTGCACACAGTGCAGGCAAAAAACTTTCTGGAGACATTCCCCTGGAAATCCGATGTAAGAAATACAAAAACCTATAAACAGGCAATAATATGAATCTGACAATAATCCAGACTGGACAGATTAGCGCTTTGTTGGTCTCAAACCTTTCTCTGTTACGTACTGTCCCATCTGCTATAAATCTCTCCAGATTCTTCTCATGTTTTTTCCAGGAACTGTTTCACTTTTGCAGATATAGGGAAACAGGAAAAAAAAAAAAAAAGGGAAAGATAAAATTGCTGCTTTAACTTGCAAAATCAATCCAGATAAAATGTGAGATGAGGAGCTTGGAATCAATTCTCCTCCCTCCAGCATGAGCGTTTAGGAGGAAGGACAGCCCTGGGTGGACCATCTGCCCAGCAGACCTGGTGGGGTCACTTGAGCGTAGAGTTATTGTGCTTTAGAGAGGTCGAAGCAGGCTAGACACCACTCTGTGATCTACAGTAACTCCTAGAATTCTCTCTCTCTTGCAAGCAGGTCTGCTAAGCACCTAAAATAAGACTGACCTTCCCTGAGCTCCATGTGCATTGATCCCTTGGCTTGTGCATAGCTTTGGCTTGTGCAACGTCAGGTTGCTGTGGGTGCTATCCGCTCCCTCACGTGAAGTACGCTCAATACATAGCGAAAATCTTAGTTTCCAGTGAAACGGGTGACAAATCTGCTCCTGCTTTCATTTAGGCCACGATTTTACCCTCTGTGTCTTTCAAAAGTAAACGAACAAACATCATGTTCCAATTCCTGGTGCCTTTTCTTCTTAGTAATGCTATTGTCCAAACCCACGTCTCCCCATGGGTTAGAGTATTTCTTTCTCTTTCAGTATTACTTTCCCACGAGGCATAATTGAAACCTCACCAAAATAAATTATTTTGAATGTACTTGTCTGTGGCTGCTGATGTTGGAAACTCTGTGGGCTTTTGTGCTCCATAACAATTACCCGTTGGCTGGTGGTAGGGGATCCTCAACCGGTGGTGGGGATGAGTTGTGGGCAAGCTTAGGCATGGGCAAACTGGGAATTGACATTGATTTGGATTCAGTAGTTTCTTGTGCTTTTATGGAGGTACCCAGCAGGCCCAGATCTTACCTGGGTGTTTTCTGGTCCCACTGGAATCATCTTGTCCCTTCATACAGGTGCGTTTAGGTGGGACCAAAGTGCTGCCTTCCTCTGAGCCTCTTGTCACCTTTATCAAAGGAGCTGTGGTGTTAAATCAGTGAAATGAGCTTTTTAAAGAAAAGATCATGGTGGGTTTGTAAGCTAATAATGTGATCTCTTGCACACTGAAGCACAGCTGGCTTGTAGAAGGTGTTGGATCAAAGGCTGTTCATTCAGCATGCTGCCTGCAACAAAGACTGAGGAAGAGGAGCATCAGACTTAGAGGTTATAAGGATAAGGAGGGATAATAGAGCTTTTTTAGAGTTGTGTTTAGCTTGGTTCTGAAAATATTCCCTCTGTCTGCCCCCAGAAAGCAAGAGCAGTTGCTCATGAACATAACCCTTGGCAGGTTTCAGGGCAGGAGTGCTGCTTCCAGCTGGGAAACCCCCAAACCCGACATCATTAACACTTCTCTGCACCCTGGCATCCAGGGGACATAAAGCTCATCATGAGAGCCTGACTGTAACACTGTGGCATAGCTGTCCCTTCTGTGTTAATCTGAACCTCCTCCAAAAACCCACTGCAAGGAAGATCTCACACACCCTCTGTTGGCACCACCTAGACCCAGGCCAGGCTCCTCCAGACGCCTGGCTGTCTCCTGCTTTAAGAAGCAGTCAGTTAAGTCTAATTCCCTTAGCTCACTTAGATGTGAGAAACACGGGATAATTGCATTTAAATTTGTTGAAACAGGTTGCAAGATTTGCCAGCTAATGGTCTTGAGTCGTCTTTCCCTTTTCATCCTTCAGTGTGTGTGCTAGCGTGCTGATGGTGTTTGTTTTGGGGTTTTTTAATAGCAGTTGGTGCTTTGCAGAAGGCATGTCAGGCAGTAACACCTCGCAGCCCGACTCTGGCCAGCTCTAACATGTGGTCCCTGAGCACCATGGAAAGTCAACAACTCCTGGTAGCGAAAAGTCTGTCTCTTGCTGTACATGTGCTTGGAGGAAAAAGAACTAAAAAGGTAATTAACAGCTGCAGGGACACAAGAATTCCCTAATTTGGGCTTTTATTAAAGGGAAGGTTTAGTTCTTTATGGGATGTTTCTCACCAGCCCTTGCAACATCTCATCACTGGTGGATCTGCCCAATACTGTGATGGTGTTGGCAGAGGAAAGTCCTTTTCAAGCCATCTTGGTGCTCTCTTGTCACTGGGAGTAAATATCATGATAGATAAGAGGGGAAGGGATGTTTGTTTCTGGGACAGAATCACAGAACTATAGAACAGCCCAGGTTAGAAGGGACCTTGAAAGATCATCTGGTCCAACCTTTCATGGGAAAGGAAGCCTAGATGAGATGATCTAGCACCCTGTCCCATCGCATCTTGAAAAATGCCAGCAATGAGGACTCTACTGCATACCTGGGGAAGTTGTTCCAGTAAACAGTTGATCTCGTTGTAAGAAATTTCTTTCTTATATTGAGCTGAAACCTCTCCTGGTGCAACTTGGAGACATTACTCCTTGTCTTCTCCATGTGGCTCCTTGTGAAGAGAGAGCCTTCATCCTCCTTGTAGCCACTCTTTAAGTACTGGAATACTGTGAGGAGAGTCCCCCTGAGCCTTCATTTCTCCAGGAAAAGATGTAGACCTGGAAATAAAGTGAGAGTTAAACTTCAGGATGGCATCGTTTTGCCTTTCACCATCCAATTACTACATAGCCATGAGGCTCTTGTGCCAGATTGCACCTGGTGAGGGCTCTTTTATAAATACTGATAGTTCATGTGTGATTTCAGCTCTGCAAAAAGGCTGGGCCACGAGGGAAGACATTGACACAAGCACAGAGGTGATGATGGCACTTTTGACTTTAACAGGACCAAGGCATATGTCTCTTATGCAACCAAATCCCTTTGGCAGGGACTGAAAAAAGCAAAAAGCTTGCTTGCCGGGGAGCAGAAAGATGTGCTTTCCCTTTCTGGCTGGATGGCAGGCTGATCTCCTGCCTTGGACCAGCTCTGGTTTTGGACAATTGCTTTTCGCTTTTAATTCAGACAAGTTTTGCGTCCTGCTCCAGTGGATGTAACATAGTGTCTGGTGTCATGGCGGTTCTGTCCTGGGAAGCTCTTCCCTATGCTAACAGGGAATGATCACACTCATCTTCTAGTAGACTTGTCCATAAGCCTAGAGCATTTGATGTGTCTCAAGTTTCCTGCAGGTCAAAGAGTTTGGGTGCAAATCCCTATCCATGGATGCTCAAGTGGCACTGCATCAGTTCAGAAGAGGGAAAAGGGGAAAAAAGAAGAGCCAAATGTTGCATGAAGTTGGCGAATTCAGGAATTTTCATCTGTCCTGCAATAACACTTGACTTCCATCTTGTAGGCTTGAGGAGGGGAGGAGAGGTCCTTGTGGCCGAGAGGATCCCTTATCTAGAGTTATCCCTGCAACATCATCCTGACTTCTCTGAGATAGGACAAGGTTTTTTTGTGGGGGTTTATTTTCACCTTAGAAAACACGGGTCTCCCTTTCCTGCTATCTTCTTTATGTCTAGCCACCATGTTTCACCTCCCAGGTTTGTGCAGAGCCTGCTGTGATGCTGGCGCAAGCGTGCAAACGCTGGTGCTTTCTTTGATCTTGTTCCAGGGGTGCTGGAAGAGCTTGCAAACTGTGTTTTGAATCAGTTTGGATTCACATTACGTTATTTCTGGCTTGGCTGAAAGAATTTTATCCAGATTCATGTCGTCTCGTGTCAGACAGAACATACTGTCCCACTTTGCTTTGCATCTGGAGGGAGAAGCTTGCAAAGTCATTGTGATGTCCCTGTTTCCTTTGCCACCAGCATGCAATTAAGTTGCAACCATCCTTTCCCTGTCCTTGATGTGAGGGCTGTGAAAACATACCTTTGCTTTGAAAAAAATAACCTTTTTTAAGAGTTTGAGATGGTGATGTTACAAGGAGAATGAAAAGGAAGTGGTTTTTTGAGGTGAAACTGAGGGAAATGGGGAGAAAGTGCTTCTTGGCCCCTGCCAAGGGGAGCCTGGGGCAGGGCTGGGAACTGGTTCACAGTTTAATTCTTTCTTTCTTTCCAGGGTTGCCCTCTCCTGAATCACCATTTGAGTAAGAGCTCATATATGTGTATAAAACCAATTTTTGGGGTTTTTTTTTCAGTACCTTTCTTTTGGAGGCATACTCAAACCGTTCTCTATTTCTTCATTTGTATAACTGTATTTGTGAATCTCACCCCGCTCTTGCAGCAAAGATGCTTCTCGTGCCCTGGGAAGCTGGAATTTCACAGCCCTTTCTGCGCATGCAGCACATCTGCAACTTTCTGAGCTTATTCCACTTTCATATCATCGTGGTAAAAGCTCCTCTCCCCACCCCCCCCAAGCCCCCCTTGCCTCTTCTTTTCCTTTCCCCCCAGTGTACGTGCTGTCGGGTTTGATTTATAGCCTTGAAAAGGAGACTGTAGTTTGAAGAATTAATGGTATTTGCATATTTTATTTGGAATCTCCCCCAGCAGGCCCGCCACAGCCGAGCGCTGCTGTGCAGGCGGGTTTTTCCTTTCCTTTTTTTTTTTTTTTGGTCATTCAGATTTAGCAGTAGAGGTGAAAAGTTTAAACAGTAAAACCAATAAAACCACATTTATGTGACAGATAAATCGTTTTGAGACAGCTTGCCCTGAGCCGTCAGGCTTCTTCCTGCAAGACCTCTCTTCTACGGAGCACAACCTGCTGCAGGGCCGTGGAAGCGCGGGCAATGCCCTGCGCCGCACGGCAGCCGGGGGCCAAAGGTGCCGGCCCCGGCTATCCTCGGACCTGCCTCGCCGGCAAGATGGATGTGGGCAAACAGTTGTAAAATACACAGGCTATCCGTCACTGTCATGAGCCGGCTGGGGGGAGTCTGGCTCTCACAGCACTAAGGGAAGGTCCAGCCCAGGGTGGGAGTGCATTTAGGATGGGTCTTATTTAGAATAATAGAATCATTTAGGTTGGAAAAGACCCTTCAGATCATCAGCTCCAACCCTAAACCTAACACTGCCAAGTCCACCACTAAACCATGCCCCTAAGTGCCACATCTTTTAAATACCTCCAGGGATCTTTTAAATACTCAACCACTTCCCTGGGCAGCCTGTTCTGGTGCTTGACAACCCTTTTGGTGAAGAAATTTTTCCTAATATCCAATCTAAATCTCCCCTGGTGCAACTTGAGGCCGTTTCCTCTCATCCTATCATTTGTTATTTGGGAAAAGAGACCAACCCCCACCTTGCTACAACCTCCTTTCAGGTGTTTGTAGAGAGTGATAAGGTCTTCCCTCAGCCTCCTCTCCTCCAGGCTAAACAACCCCAGTTCCCTCAGCTGCTCCTCATAAGACTTGTTCTCTAAACCCCTCACCAGCTTCATTGCCCTTCTCTGGACTCACTCCAGCACCTCAATATCTTTTTTGTAGTGAGGGGCCCAAAACTGAACACAGTATTCGAGCTGCAGCCTCACCAGTGGCAAGTACAGGGAGACGATCACTTCCCTAGTCTTGCTGGCCACACTATTTCTGATGCAAGCCAGGATGCTATTGGCCTTCTTGGCCACGCTGCCGGCTCATATTCAGCCATCTGTTGACTAACACCCCCAGATCATTGGGGTTTCTCTCAATGTGCCTGTTTTACTCTTGTAGTGATACATGCGGCTGGAGCTACTTGAACGGCATGATGGGTAAGAGTAAAATCATAGAATCCTAGAATGGTTTGGGTTGAAAGGATACTTCAAAGATCATCTAGTCCAACCTCCCCTGCCATGGGCAGGGACAACCTTCAGTAGATCATTGCTGTTAAAAGCCCCGTCCAATCTGACCTTGAACACTTTCAGTGATGGGGCATCCACAACTTTCCCGGGTAACCTGGTCGAGTGTCTCACCACCCTCATAGTACAACATGTCTTCCTTATATCCAGCCTACACTGACCCACTTTCAATTTAAAACTATTGCCCCTTGTCCTGTCACTACAGGACAAGTAAAAAGTCTCTCTCCAACTTTCTTATAAGCCCCCTTACTATACTGAAAGGCTACAATAAGGTCTCCCCAGAGCCTTCGCTTCTCCAGGCTGAACTACCCCAACTCTGCCAGCCTTTCTTCATAGCAGAGGTGTTCCAGTCCTCAGGCCATTTTCATGACCTCCTCTGGGTCCCCTCTAACAGGTCCATGCTAAAACAGGTCCATAAAATAACATCCCTGACCATCCCTTCAGGCCAATGCCAGCACAATGGAAAGTGTGGTGGTACACTTTCAACACCAGCAAAACTCAGCAGCCTGGCAGCGTCATGCGGGAGAGCTGCATTGCTTCAACCCGTCTGAGTCGAACTGAGTTGGAGCAGAGCTGAAGGAAAGCTATGGGATGACCGTCATGCAAAGCACCACACGCTTGTCACCTGGCGCTGGTGGGAATGACAAGCATTGGCTTGGGCTCCTGAGCTGGAGGCCAAGGGCTGAGCTGCCCTAGATGGACATTCGTCTGACTTTTGCTTAAAAATCTCCCCATGCTGGATTAGCCACACTTTCTCAGAGACATGCAGGGGAGGTTTCTCCAAGCTCTTTCCTTACCCATCCTGTGAGCTCCTGCACAGTTCCCAAAGCCTCTGCTGTCTCTTCAAGCCTCCTGTTTATAACACCTCCTGATGCATTTTATTTTATCGTCTCCTAACCCACTTCTAATCATCACCTTTTTGTTTTGATTCTCATTTTGTCCCTTTCTCCTGAGGCTTTATTTCCACTCCGCATGAACTGCTACCTGGCCCCTGGATGGTCCAGCCATGCACTTTCTGTGGCAATAACTCGTGCTGATTTGTTCGTGGTTTGCCAGAGGCGCGTTCAGCCGCCCCCGGGGCCACCAGCAAGAGAACTTTGGTGCATTGGGGTGGATCCGATTTAGCCTGTACAACCATGCAGCTTCCCACAGCAGCCGGCAAACCCGATAGAAGAGTTTTGGCCCTGCTGTGCTGTATGAAAAGAGCCTGTGAAATCATATTTAAGGTTGTCTCTTGAAGGTGCCCTTTGGAAAAAACTCCTGCTGATGATGTTCAACTCGGGTTTGTAGTTAACACAATGGACCTGCCGTAAAAAGCCGCGCGGGACTGCAGGCTGGAAAAGCCCTCTTAGGTCCCAGCTAATCCGTCCCCCCCGCCAGCCTGGGGGATTGTTCCTGACAGCTTGTTTTCTTTGCCCTGACCTACATAGTCAAAAAGAATCTTGTTGCACATTTTTGTTTTGTACCTTGAGGTCTCGGAGGAGCCAAATCCCCTTCTTGGCGGGGCGGGATGTGTTGTTAAACAGTGCTGGAGTCTCCAGGAAAACCATGGAGACGCAGGGACAAAGAGCCCTCTATGGTCCTCACTTGGCCACGGGATGGTCCTTCTTCTCTGGGCTTCAGTGGTGGGCGCCGGGACGTGCAGACGCAGGCGATGAAGACGTCGATGCACTTGGCAGCCTGTCCTGCAATAGAGCGGTCACAGCAGCTCTCCAAAGCAGAAGGTTGGGGGGGAAAACTCAGCTGCTCTTAATTAACCTGTTGTAGATGATGGAGATGAAGGCTACATTTCATGTCCTCAGCTGTGCTGTCGTGGGTGAGTGGGTGGAGAGGCAAGTGCTCTTAGCAGTGAGGAGGTCCTCATGTGGGAAAAGCATAGGAACTCCTGTTCGGGTTTTAAGGAAAATAAGGATGCAAAAGGTGGGGTGGAAGAGGGCATTTAGGAAACCTGGTCAGTACTTTGCTCCTTCCTCACCCAAATCAGCTGGGAGCAATGGGGCACTGATGGGATGCTTTGCAGAGGTGAAGGGCTTCAGGTGTGAATTTGGGGGGTCTGGAGCAGGGACAGTCATGGACAGCTGAATTAATCTTTTTCCCTTCCCCATTGCTGGGGTCAGCAGTGGTTTCTCTAACAAGCAACTGGAAACCACCTGGGACTCAGAGTCTCCTCCGGTAGCTGCGTTCACCTAAGATAAACCCCTGAGCTCCTGGAGGGGTCCCGTGCCTCCCTGGGGAGCTCTTGTCCTTAAAGACACTTACAAAGCCTTTGGAAGATCTTGAGATGGAGCGTGCATGATGAGAAAAACTTGTGGCATGGTTCAGAGAAAGCCAGGGGGTTATCTGGGGATAGAAGAAATTTGTGGTGTCTTTGACCCCGAAAGTGCCCTCCTGCCATAGCTGAGAGCATCAGGACACTGGGGTTCTTTGCCACCCACCTCCTCAGGGTGTCTCAGTCTTCATATCCCCTGTTCACCCCAAGAATAGTGATAATGTAGCAGGAGTGTACTATGGCTAAGTTAATATAGCCATACATAAATTAACATTTGATATTAATAAATTAATCATTAAATATAAGTTAATAATTAAATATCAGCAGAATAATATTAAATAAATTAATAAAGACTGCAAACCATTTTTTGTGGTTAATGCCACCTGCCCAGGATCTTTGCCAGCTTTTAGATAAACCACCTGCTGTCTTGACATCTTTTTCAAATCTTGTTTCTATTTGTTTTTTCTTCTCGGTGGCTGCTGCAGCTCTTAGATCTGTTCATCCAGTGGGACTGGTCAACGTATTTGGCTGACTATGGGCAACCCACGTGCAAGTATCTTCGTGTGAACCCGACGACAGCTCTCATCCTGCTGGAAAAGTGAGTGTGGGTCCAGACACCCAGGATAGTTTTCACCCCCATCTCACTTTGGGCAAGCGTGTGTTTTAGCGGCTCATTCCATCACGTACAGTGCCTGGACAGGGCAGCCTGGGGAGCAGGAGGCTGTTTGTGATCCAGTGAGCAAAGATTTCACCCCCAGGTGGACAGTGGGAGCTTGAATAGAAAAATGCTATCTTATCCCACTAACTGGATCCCAGATTTTGTACCAAAATGCATTGAGTTGGCTGAGGGTCTGGTTTTTTGCTTCACTCTTAAGCAGAGTTTTCCTTGTCTTACAACAAACTTCCACTATAAAGGTGTATCTCAAGCCCACAAAATCATTTACAATTTGCCAGCCTGCAGGCATGTGTATTTCCCTTCGGTTGGATCTGTGAAGGGGATCGAGTGCTAAAAGCCCAGCTATGGACCGGGACAGTGTCTTTAGGTGGCTCTGTGCTCCAAGGCTTGCTCTTAGCGAGGACATGCTCTTTGATAAAGCTGAATCTGAGCCTCTCTGAAGCCTTTAGTTTATATGCTTTGCACAGCTTCAGCCCAAGGCCTGGAGCTGTGCCAAGCAGCAGCGCCGGGCAAGTGCCATGTGGACTCTGCAGGGCTTTGGGATGCCACCTGAAGCACAGCGAGGAGGCTTGTTCCAGTCCTACAAGCCAGCAGTAAGGAGGGGAAGCCCATGGGTTTGCTGCAGATCCAAAAAGTGGGATTTGCTTTGCTTGTAACCCCTCTAGCATGTGGGAGAGAGGTGCCACCAGTCACCCATCCTGCCTGTGGTAGGAGGTGGCCCAGATGACTCTTTCTCTGGTAGATCTCAAGGCTCTTACTGTGAGGATCAGCCCTACTCCTGCCCCTTTGCCACCATTAGACCTCACAGCTGGTCACTAGCTGATCTGACAGAGAAGTAACCTACCAAAAATTATAAGTAATAATTTTCCAAGCACTGCTAAGTCTTGCATTGAGGAGCAGGCAGGATAAGCGAGTTGCAGTTAGATTTGGTTAGGTTTACCATAGAATCAGATCCTGAAGAGGAGTTTGAGTTGTTTTTTGGAGTTCCTCTCTTCCATCGTTGCTTGTAGAGGAGGAGTTGACTAGTTTAGAGTTGGGGCTCTACCTTTAGAAGACCGACCTTGGTATGTTGCTGAGCTTTGGAGTTGCAACTGTATTACCTGTGGTCCACCTAACTGCACCACCTCCTCTCCCGCAGAGGAGAATAGCTAATTTCACAGCAACTCATGACATCCAGATGTTATCATGATACACAGGGACTAAACTTAGGTAGTTTCCTTGTGTGTAAGCACTTCTAAAGATTATGGCATTGTTTTAATATACATATTTGTATGTGCTGTGTAATATGTTGTGCTATTCGCAACATATTCGCAATCTGACATCTGTGATGCAAAAGCGTGAGGTACATTCAGAGCTATCAATAAAATGGTAAAATAAAGAGCCACCAAAAAACTGAGAGCTTGGATATGAAGCAGCTGGAAGAGCCAAGGAATTTGGAGCAGGCAGTGAGCTGGGATCCGTGGCAGTTGCTGGGAAGGCATTGGGACAGCAGGAGGGCAGCTCCATTTTCCCCAGGTAGTACTTGAGCGCACAGCATCCATGCTCAGTGGTGGTATTAAAAAGCCACAACCCCCAGCTTGGCTTGCCAGCCTTCTCCCTGAAAATGATCTCATTGGAAGGGCAATCTTCACATATCCGATTTGCTTTCTGGAGGCAGCCCAGGTGGAGCCATCAGGTTGGCACTTGCATCTTCCGCATCCTTGTGTCGTGGCATTGCCTGCATGGGATTGCCTTCATGGTCTCACTAGCATGGCATTGCCTGCATGCACTGGCAGGCTCTGCCCTATCCCCGTTCGGGCTTCAGACCCTTTGGGGAGTCTCCATGTGTCATCCACCAGCTCCAGCTTCCCCGAGACTCTGCACTGTCCTGGCCATAGCTTCAGGCACATCCGCGCCCCTCCGCACTCCAAGCCCACCTCCCCAGCCCTCTCCATAGGCAGCCGAGCTTTGCCAACAAGGCGACGTGAAATTCTGATCCGCTGGTTCGTTTTGTAACCTGTTTTCATCATTATCTCTTTTCCTAATCACACATCTCTCATAGGATATCACGAGTGTAAGTATGCTGCTTGCTTGGGCTTTTACCCTCACCTTGCAGTGACTTTATTGTTTAATTTAAATGGAGCACTAAATGATCTAAATGCAAGCTGTCTTTGAAACAGTTCCCTACGGTAACTTTATCGTCTCAAATGCACTAATTAGAGCTAAAAGAGGAGCTTTTACTCTGTTGCTTTTTTTTCTTATAGATTAATTTAAACAAAGCTTGGCTGTGTTGAAGGTGGTGTTTGTTGACAGGGGTGGGGACAGCGCTGAGCTCTCTCTTTCCCTTCCTCTTATTTTTAATTCTTACGCTAACAAACAGGGACCACATTACAAAACCGGGCTTGGTTGTCGCAGGACTCTGCAGGCACATGCTTAAAGAAGTAAAAGTATCAAACCTCCAAAGGGCTTCCGAGATGCTCAAAAGCATTGCCTTCTTCTTTCAAAGGTGATATTCTTGGTGTCTGGATGCACTGCTTGACCAGGGACTACATGTTTCCTATAGCCAGATACTGGAAAAGGACAGCATTCGGCATCACTGTCTGAATGCCTTTGACGTTGACCACATTGTGTCAGCTCGGTGTCTGTCTGCAGGGCTCTGATGGCAGGACCAGAGCCGGTGTGGTCTCCTCGAGCAGACCTGCAAGCTCAGCCACTCCCAAGGATGCGGCTGCTCCCGATGCTGCCTGGTCCCTGGCACAGCACAACCCGAATTCTGCAGGATTTTGTGTTCTGTAGGCAACTTAATTCATTAATGCTTAATAGCTTAGTGCCTCTACCTTCACATGGTGTCTGGAGATACCAGCAGCTCCTGTCCCTCCCAGACACTTGTCCCCGGTTAAACAGATCCACCTACATGAGTTTGTTGTGGGATCAGTGCTCTGACTGTAAAGCTTTTTCATCTCAATCCAGCAGCTTTATCCATGCAACTCCTTTCTAATTGTTCAAACACATGCAAGGGTTTTCTTGCATACAACATACGCTACTTCAGAGACATTTCATGGACCTGAACAGGTGCCACGGAACTGGAGATGGCTCTGAGGATGCCCAGGATGAGAGGGCTCTTAGGGTAGAGGATGCTCTGCTGTAAATTCCCCATGCGTTACCAGGGGTAACTGCAGCAGGCAGTGATGGAGAGTGATGGGTACGGTGCTGGGTGGAGGTTTCTGAAGGTACAGGTTTACTATCAGTGCCTCCGATGTCCCCGCATACCCTGCGAAATAGAAACAGAGATCTCAGCCCTCCTGGTAAAGTGCTTTGAGATCTGCCGGAGCCATACAGCGCTGCTGGAGGTGTCCAGCAGGAGGATGGTTATTTCCAAAATTCATGATACTGGGACACCTCTGATCTGTGCGACTTGAAAACACCGCTTCCCGTCGGTGCAATTGCTCCCTGGTTCTCGCAGTGGAGCAGCTGGCAACCTGCTTTGGTTAAAAAAAATAGAGAAAGAAAAAAAAAAGTACTTATTTTGCTGAACAAATGTGCTCCAAGCTATCTTGTTACTGTTGGGAAAGCAGCTCGATTGTAATCCTGTGTCTTTGGGCACTTATAACTTTAGCAAATTAGCCTTTGGGATAAAGTTGTTATCCTTGTTTCCAGTTCCAAGCTGAATGTTTTTGGGATCATTTCAGATTCCCTTTGGCTCTTTTTAGGAAGATTAAAGCATGAAAAACCTTAGAATTTTTTTTTTAATCGGTTAAATAAGTTTCAAGAGGTTTGATTTGTGCTTGGTTAACTCAAAAACCCCAGTCTGATAAAGTGCCAACTTCCCAGGGACTATCCACACTGTGTCCCAGTCACTTTAATGCTTCATTTAGGTCCCCAAAGCCAAAAACACAGGCTTATGTGACTCGTCCAAAGCCATCTGCCTCTGCCAGGTCTGATTCACCAAGAAAATAATTTACAAATTGTGATATTATAAAAGAGCGGTGCTGGCTGAGAACCAGCGGGTTGGATGTTGAGGCTGATACCTTCAGGAGCTGTTGAAGGGTTGACCCTTGTGGGGTGGTTTCCTTTCCCAGCACATGCCCTGCCTGCATAAAGCCAACGCTTGGAGCGTGCAATGAGACCTGCCCCCGCCCTACCCCCTTCCCAAATACACATCGACGAATGCAAGTGTGCATGAACACCCAGCTTTGCATGGCGGAGAGAGATGGAACTGCACCAGCTTCACCTTCGGGTCCCATCCCACCACCTGCTCTTCTTGTCTCTGGCTTTTTGGAGACCTCGTGGAGACCAGTGCACTAGTTTATGCAGTAAATGTAATTTTAAAAAATTCAAATCTCAGGAAGTTGTAAGTTGAGGAAACCAGTGCTGGATTCCTTCCTTTAGTATAAATTATATTATGTAATATTGTAAAATATTTTAAGTTCACAACTCCAAAACTTTATGACTGTCACAAAAGCTGCATCTCTTGACCACATGCAATACACCATTTCAAATAAGAAGCCTTAATGCTGTGGATTTGATGCTAATTTTTTAATTTCCTCCTAATATTACAGTGTTGTCATTTACCACTTCATGAGATAACATGAGGACGTAGCAAAAGCTGTTTGGAAGAGGAGAATGAGAGTCTTTAGGGTTTCATGCGTTTCAGCATTAGAGATAGAGCCTGTGGTGATATTGATTGGGATTTGTGGGGTTTAAAGCAAAAATGCAAACTGTGTAAAGCCTGCACATGGCTTGGTATGCCCATCTTCACACAAATACATGATAAAAATTGGGGCAGAGCCTTCAGGTGCAGTCACCTCCTCTCTCTGTCAGAGCCTGAATATGGGCATTTTACATGCAATTCCTTTGTGGGGCTTGGTTGCAACGTTGAGCAGCGATACCTGTGTCATAACCTGTTTCTGCTCTGCACAGGATGAGAGACACGAGCAGAAAAAACAACGTTTTTGCCCAGTTTCGGAAAAACGAGAGGGACAAGCAGAAGCTGATCGACACTGTGGCCAAGCAGCTCCGCAGCCTGATCAACAGCCATCACTCGTGAGGGACTCAAGGACCTCCTGCCTGCGCCGGTCCCTGCACCACAGCCTTCCACATGCCTGGACTTGGGATTCTTGTTCAAAGAGAATATATGTATTTTTTTATTCGCCTGTATAGTATTCATGAAACCTACCCTGATGACAAAATGTTCCTTGTTAAACAATCCGGGGAAGATAGGCGGCACTCCTTGTGAAGGTGGTGTCAGGAGTCTCCTATTATAAACTCCTATTTTCAGGGGTTTATAAAGTGGCGGTAAATCCTGAAGCCTGAGAGAAGTTCACACCCAGACTATTTTTTTTTTTTTATAAGCCAAATTGAAAGAATCGGTCTGACTTCCTTTTGTTAACTTACTCAGTTGCAGAACAAATGAAAACAGAAAATGTAGGGAGGAGTCATGGTTTCAGGTTCTTCTCATGGGCTCCAGTAAAAGGAACACAAGTTTAGAAAGAGGGTCACCCATTAGCTTGTCTTGCCAACTTGCATATTGGATTTAGGTAGGAAAAGAGGCAAACTGATTTCCCAGCTTTTCTCCTCTTTTTTCTCTAAGGGCTGATTTCCACCTTAGGCTGCAAATGGTTGGAGCTGCAAGCCTTTCCCATGTGTCTGCAGTCAGCATAGCCACCTCCTGAGCTCCACCTCTAGGACCTGCTGGTGTCTTTTGGACCTGCACCTCATTTAGAAGGGCTACAAGAGCTGCCTCATTAATTAGGTTTGGAAAGGGAAAGCCAGAAGGTAACCTGGCAGGGTGTCCCGCTGGCATGCTGCTGTTCACATCCAGCATGGTTGGTTAGCAGGAGAGGAGGGATGCTCAGCAAGGATAGTACAAAGGCAGACTGGGCTCTCCAGTGTCCAGGGCACTCCATTCAGGTTTTTTTCCTCTCCTTGCACCTCTTTTCCATGCTGGCGTCCCATCTTCCCTCTCCTCCTAACACAGTGCAATGGGGTGAAGTCCCTCTGCTTCCCACAAGCACTTTGTCTTGCGCTGCGTGAGGAACAGCCCTGCAAAATCACCACTGGCCAGGATGCCGAGTGGGAACCTCCTGGAGATCCCCGAAGTAGAGGCAGCAGGAGATGCCCCATACAGCAGCATTGCTTAGCAACCCCCGGCTCGGAAGTGCCTACAGACAAAATTCCTCTCTGTTCTGGAGGTGCCCAAACATCCTCCGCTCAAATCAAGACAGCCTTTGAGGAGGACAGTAAGTCTACCAACAGGACTTTAATCACAGGGTTCAGGTTACAGAGAGAGGGGACTTTTGCCCTTATCTTCTTGTTACCCTTTTGACTCTAATTACTGCAGGTAAAAGCTTATCCAGCCGGTTCCCCCACCTCACAAACCCTGATGTTAAAGGGAATTAAAATCTTCGTAGTGTGTGTTACAGACCCTGGCAGTGCTGCTTCAGCAAGGGCACCAGTCTTGCCCATTTCCTACCCTTGTTTGAAGGCAGTGGGTGCTCAGCTCTCCAAACACTTCTAGAAGCAGAGGGGTGTTTTGCTGACCTGCAGAGCGAGGTTCCTTCTCCTTCCCCTGCCTCAGCTCAGACTCCTGGAGCTATGGAGGGGCAGGACTTGTTCAGATGCCTCCACATGGCATTTGCAGAAGGGCAGCAGCACTTTCTTGGGGCTTTCAGACCCTCTGCTCTCTGACTACATGCACTTTTTGCTGTGTGTTTCTTGCCTGGGGAGCTCTTCTGACACTCAAGCTCTGGATGCACAAAAGGGATGGTGCTTTATCTTCCTTCCGTGTTCCTCAGCAATACCTTTTTTGTTTGTTTTCTTTTTGATAAGGGTACATGTTAATTAATCCTGAAAGTAAATAGGCATGTTGTCAGCAATGACTTTCTGGGGCTGTCATCCTGTCCCAGCAGTCTCCAGCCACAAGGACCAGTGGGTTATTTTCATTAATAGGAGGGAAGAGGCAAACTTGGTTTTATGGTTCCTTGTTTTTGGCAGGGGGATCAGAGGTTACTTTCTTCTTAATGCCTCTTTGAAGTACATGTAAGAAGGATGGAGGAAAAAAGAAGCAGCTGAATAAAAGCTGGTGTTAGCGTGGCCAGAAAGGGATCATCTTCACAGATACATCTACATACAACCCAGCAAAGGCTTTCAGAGGGACAAGTGAAAATGAACTCAGTCCATTCCCTACTGGCAGTTTCTTTCCTGCTCTCCAAAATGCTGGACCTGAGCATGAACCAGCTTCGTGAATGAAACTGCACTTAGCCACGGCCCCTGTAAGCCCCAGGGGACCCCCAGCTCGATCTTGGCATCCCAAATCCTGCACAACTGAGAAGGAAAAATTGCCTGGCTTGCCGAACTCCAGTAGGAAGCTCTTCCTCACTGAGTTGCTGGGGAAAAGAAGCAGACCAGTCCTTATGGTCCTGGCAACAATGGGAGACCCCTCAGCCCTCCAGCCAAGATGTGTCCCATGAGCCACTGGACCATGGGGCACTTTAGTCCTCTCCATCCCTTGGCAGTGCCATCATGGGAGAGATGTGGGGACAAGAGTGCAAAGGGGGTGGCAAAAGCAGGTGAGATTGGCTGGTTCAAGCATCAGACCTGAGCTCCTGTGCAGGCAATGGAGATTGAAACAAAAAACCCAGCTACTCAACGGTAGCAGTAACAGGGAAAGCTTCAATCCACAGGGCACTTCAGTTAAGGGCCATTAAATAATAACAAGCACTTTAAAATCCTTCAGAATCGAGCTGCTACAGATACTGGCAACGGCATCACTGAGCATCAGCAAGCATGACAAATAAGGCACACTGGCATTTCCAGTTTTTATTAGTGGGAGGATAGACTGTCAAACACAATTTTTAATCGCTTTTGTCAGCCACTGGCTTTGCTGCCAGGCGAGGCGGTGCTTTGCAGCCAGGATGATTTTTCTCTCCTCCGTGCTAGGTGCGGGATGAAGGGAGAAGGAGCAGGCACTGCAGGGCAGTGTTGCCTCCAGTCTCCGAGAGACAGGGAAGGGGCTTTATGCTGCTGTCGGTGCGAGCGGAAAAAAGCATCCAGCTCCTGCCACCGCCTTGAAACTCCATTTTTTTCCCCCCAGTGCGTGTCTCCTATATTGCATTGCATGAGGTACACCCTCAAAAAAATCCCCAAAGCAGCTGGGTATTGGGGCAAGACCTTGTTTCAGATGGTCCAGACAGCTCCCAGCCTTCCTCATCCCACATCTGGGCCCTCTTTCCCATCTCCACGGAGCTTTAGGTAAAAGGGGAGCGACACTGCACTGCCATGCCTGTCTGGGACAGATTTCCTCGCTCCTTTAAGCTCTGCTTGGAGAGGCCGGGATTGGGATCCTGCGAACTGGCTTCTGGCACTCAGGACTTGCTGCTGGGAAAGTCAAGCTCGGCCAAGGGAGAGATTCAGCGAGTTTCTGATTTCGAGAGGTCAAGCGCCTAACCGCAAGTCCCAGACCGGGATGAAAAATGGCATTTTGGTGCTCTGGTCCTAATTAACTTTTTGTTCCAAGAGATGCAGTTCCATCCCTTCAAAATAAAATTAATCTTTTAAACAGATTGCTTAAAAAGCCCTGGAAGACATTTAAAATCCCCTCTAAATCTCTTACTAATGATTGGTATCCTCCGATACGGATGGTATTGCTTATGAGGGAAAGGTTGTTGCTATAAATTTATAAGGGGGTGGGAAACAGGGGCAGAACCCCCTGCTGTAATTGAAGATTTGCAACCTCCAAACCAAATAATGCTGCTATTAACACCTCCATGTACATACATCGAACCTTCCTTATTTTTTTTTTAAGCAGTGGCTATAGAAAAGACTGGTTATCCCCCCCGCCTCTTCACCCACCCGGTAAACATACTTCAGCACCCGTGGGAAAAACAATATTAACAGAAGAGACAAGTTTGGCTTTCTGAGAAGCATCTGCACATCTTATCTTCTTTATAATCTTCAGGGGTTGTGCAGGCAGCCCAGAGGTTGGGAATAATTTTATACAAGGTCTCTAAAGTGCTAACTTGCAGCCTGAACCATACCTATACATGAGGGGGATGGCCTCAGCTAGACATCAGCACATGTGCATGTGTGTGGGAGAGAGGAGGAGATTTTTTTATGTTTTGTTTTGGGTTTTTTTTCTATTTCTAGGGCTGGAGTTCAAGTCAGATGCTCTTAGCAATTTTGCACTTTGTTCTACATCCAACCGCAACTCCAGGCTCTGATGGGGCGGGGGCAGGGGGGAGAAGCTGGCTGGTGCTTTGTTCGAGGGGCTGTTTTGGTTTTGTTTTCTTAAAAATTGGCTACTTTTGTGCCGCTGTGAAAACGGATGCTTGGGCAGAAGGCGTGGGTGTTTGCACGCTGGCTCCAAACTGTTTGCAAGATGCTGGGAGGCAGCGTGGAAAGCAGAGGCTGAGACGGAGCTGGGGCCACTCTGGTGGCACTGGCTGCTGTCGACACCTCCTGTGCTGAAGTTGTTTTTAGGGTAAAATCTCTTACCCCCAAGGTAGCGATGATGGGAAGTGGCAGGTGAGGGAGGTTTGCAGTAGGTGTCCCTCCAGCATCCTTTCAAACCCCCGGCAGAGACATCTTTGCTCTTGGTTGTTTCCTACCTCTCCGCCACACCTCAGTTTGGCTTTTCTCTTTAATTCTGGGTTGGGTTTGGTGCTTTTGTGAAGCATCAAGTGGTTTGGAGCATCAAATCCCCCTCCCACGCCCTGGCTGGATGTATGTCCTGTCCCCAGATGCCACGGGGCTGCTGGGGTCTCTGTGCCCCATTTCCTATGGCTTTGTTGTACCCAGAGACCCCGTGTGTCCGTCCCCCCCAGTGCAACTCGTGTGTTCATCACACTGCTGAGGAGCTCAAAGGGAACACAGCTCGCAAATAAATCTCATCACAAATGACTTCACGATGGGCCCTTCTCTGCTGTCAGCTGGGAAAGTTGTGAGTTTGAGGGAAATGACCCAATATACCATGGTCTGGGCACGATTCACCCTGAAAACAGTGGGTGGAGGCGTGGAGCTCAGGCTGTGACCTGAGGACTCGTTGATTTGCTTCACCTCCAAAGATGCTGCTGCTCTGGTCTCAAGGCCCTCTTTTGGACCAGGGCCACGCTGGGTGCTCAGGGCTGGGCTGGGGGAGCTTTGGCTGGAGTGAGCATCCATCCCACCTGCAGCTCCTCCAGCTTAGGGGCAGCACCCCAAAACCTCCACGGGCAGCTCGGCATCGTGCTTCTGGAGGCCAGTCTGCACCGAGTTGCTTTCTGCCTCGGCTCATCCCTCTGATTTTATTTTGACATGAAAACACACCCGTGCCCTCATCCCCATCCCTCCCTGTCCACTGGCTGCTTGTGTTGCCTTTTCTCATTTTTTTGGGGGGGAGAAGGACATGATTTTGTAAACTAATGTGGTGAAAACAGCTTTTTTTGCACAAGTCGTTGCACAATAAGGGGAAAATTTAGTAAATTAGGTTTAACTTTAAAGACAACTTTTTTTTCCTTAAGACTCACTAGCAGAGCTACTGATTAAAAGAAAAAAAAAAGAGATGGACTAATTAAAAAATGGACTGCATGGTTTACAGGTTAAATTGCGTTAGAGATTAGCATGTTGATTTCAACTGTACATTTATCCTATTGTAACTTCTATTAAACAATACAGCATATAACTGTTTAAGTAAGTGCCTTTTCTCGCTGTGGCTGTGTGCATCGCTGTGAAGGTGCTGCCTTTGCCTTCACCTCACCAGAAAAAAATCCTAAATCCCATAAAAGACAAAATTCAACATCTCTTTTGTACAACCAGCAAAGATTTGCTGCTGAAACACCTGGATTTACAGATTTTCCTGTGGGGGGATGACCCCCTAATGAGCACTGGCTCCCGCACTCCACATTGCATTGCCATGCTGTGAGCTAAAGCCAAGTTTTGCCTGATTTGGTGGCTATTTTAATTGGTTTCTACCGTAAACAAGCATGATTAAACCCAAGCCTGGAGTTGAAGAAGTAGCCGCCTTGCTCTCATTGATTACATCTAGATTTGCAGATGGGGAAAGTAATCCTGAGCAGGAATTAAGGCTTTAGAGGGCAGAGCAGAGATAATAAGCAGTTCATCAAGGCAGAGAGGGGGGGTTGCATTAGCTTTCTATGGGAAATCTTTTTGCCCACTCACATTGCGTATTTTCTTTCACAGTATTTATCATCCTTTGCAATTCGATGATTATATTAGCCCTTTTTTTTCTGGCCCTAACTGCGTTAGGATATTAGATTCCCCAAATACCTCCCAGCCCTGGCACTGAACTTGCGGTAGACTTTGGTTTCTGTAAGATGTTTGACTTGGTACCACACAACATGTTGATTAGGAAATTAAAATGATACAAAATCAACATGACACATGCTAATTAAAAACTGGCTAACTGGGCTATCTCAGCATGTAATCCTAAACAGAGGCGCAGCACTGGGACATCTCCATGGGGTTGGGTGATGCTGAGCATGCCAGGCTGGGGAGGACTTGGTGGTCCTGCCTCTCTGGTAGGGGGGATGGAGAGGTTTGGTGGCAGGGCTCAGGCAGATGGTGTGGTTCAGTGTGTAGGAGTGAAGGATTTAGGGAATGTTCATGGGCTGGAGGACTCCCTCCTGGAAAGCAGAAGCTGTGTAAAAGTATCATGGATGGACTGTATTCCATGAATTCTTCTAAAACCCTTTTTTAAGCCATTTATCCCTTTTGCTTTCCATCGTGTCCTGAGGCAGGGAGTCCCACGTGTTCTTTGGTGCAGTGGGGAGACAAAGTACTCCCTGGTGCTTGTTTCTAGCTAAACCTTTGCAAGGGCCATTTGCACATGCACACGGGGCAGAAGAGGATAAAATGAGAATGAGAACCTCAAAAATTTAATCTGTCCACCTCAGAATATTCTTGGGTGCTATCTAGTAATGGCAATCATGAACAAAAGGGAAAATGCCACCTCTGACAGCAGGTCCAGGTGGGACCCCAAAAATACACAAAGCCCCCCAGGCCCAGCCAGCCCACCCTGGGCTGTTGGGGAAACTCAGCTGCACCAGGACCAGCAGCTGGCGCAGCACCACGGATCAGCCTGATGTCACACTCCGTGCAAAGTGCCTGGGTTAAGGCCTTTAACGTTAGCCCCTGTCCCCTTGGCCTGGTGTATTTTGAGTGCTGAGCAGTGCTAGGAGCGGACTGGAGGTGTGCTGGTCCAGGCTCAGGACTGTGCTACAGGGAACCTGCAGCCCCGGGCAGGAGAGCCAGAGATGCTCTGGAGCACCCACAGGGCTGAGACGCGGTCCAGCACCGCTGGGCTCTGATGGGAGGTGGTGGGAGGACATGTCTTCAGACCATCCTGGCCAGCAGATCAGCGAGCTGCAGCCACAGGTATGTTTTGGGGCACGGATGTGGGATGCTGCAGTGTGCAGCGATGTTGTACCAAAGACTGAGTGCTATGGTGAGGCGAGGCTCTGCCTGCACCTAAATCAGTGCACAAAGCAGGGCCAAACCTCACCCCAGCTGAGTGGTACCTCAGAGCCTCTGGGCTGTCCCCATGCCACTGAACCTTTCACCCTGGGTGTCCTCAGGACTTCTTGTGACCCTGTCAGCCCATGCAGGGGGCTACCAGAGCAGCGAGCGTGTTGTCCCAGCCCTGGGGACATGTTGCAAGACCAATAATGGAGGATGGTAGCCTCATCCATCCAAGGAGCAGTCCCTGGTGCAAACCCTCCCCAGGAACATGCCCAGACTTGTCTGGAGAAGAGCAAGTTGGGACAGTGCAGCCAAGGGGGTGAGATGTGGCCCCACACCTCCATTCACACCCTGGCCTGATGCTGTGTCACTGGGTAGATGCAGGAAGCATGCCCTGAGACCTTGGGTTGCTCCTTTTGGTTGTCCATGCCTTGCTCTTCTCATCTTTAAAATAAGAGTTTCTCATTTTGACATTTTCTGCGAGGCGCTGAGTTTCTGCGCTGGGATTTAACATCTCCATGGAGTGGCTTGCTGTCTTGCATTTCCTGCACAGATGGGGTGGAGGCCAAGTGGCAAGTCTAGCTGGGTTATCGCCATCAGTATTGCTTTGTGGAGTCTGAAGCACACCACAAGGAAGAAGATCCGGCACAGCCTTAACATGCTTGAACCTAGAGATGCTCCTGCCCTCTCCAGTGGGACAGGACCTCTGGAGGTCTCTAGGCCAGTCTCCTGCTCAAAGCAGGATTGCTGTGGCTTTATGTGACCAAGTCTTGAAAAACCTCCGAGGTTGGACATCCCCCACCTCTCTGGTGGCCTGTCCACCCTCCCAGTTGAGGCTTTTTAACTGTCCAATCTGAACAGAACTCCCAGAGAGTGGTTTGCTGTGCTTGCAAGGACAGTAATGGTGGGCTTATGTTCAACCTGATTGTCACTGTCACCACTAGGTCTGGTCCAACAGAGCTGATACTCAGCCACTCAGTTCCAACTCTGACTGCTTTCTAGGTTGACACCAGGCAGACCATTGTACCAGGGGTGCTAAGCACACAGACCGATGACTGTCCTGTATGTGGGACGTGACAAGATAGCAAACCCACAACTTGACGCAGACATCTTCCAGTCCCAAGCCCTTATTCTGTCCCATGGCAGCTCCGTTCTGTGGGCTGCTGAAACAGGCTCCCTTAAAGAGGAAAATCCCATGAGCTGGAGACAGGCTCCTCTGACAACTTCACTTTCCTGCAGCCTCAGCCAATCTCATCAAGGAAGGAGGTTAAGAGGTAAATCAAGGTGAAGGCAAGAAGGGACAGAGACAGAAGGAAATAAATGCTCAGGAATATCTGTTGAAAAGTATTTGTTTCACCTGCCTCGCAGAAAAAAGGGAGGAAAAACCCTCCCTACTTGTGGTTGCTTGTGGGTTTGGGATTCAACTCTTTGGAGAACAGCTACAGCAAATGCAACAAGAAAGAAAATCTTGTTGGGTGATCGCTTAACTCTGAGTCAGGGTGGTGGCTGCAGGCAGGAGACTGCAGGGGAGCCAAAACCTTCCCAACCAACTCCCAGATTGGTTAAGCACCAGATAATGATGGCCCAGACATCCCCCTCTCTTCATTGGCTCCAAAGGTTGACTAGGTCAGATGTAGGTCCCTGCGCTCAGACAGGGGAGTACTGCCCAAAACACCCAGGCTCACATCAGACCCCAAAGCCTCTGTCTGGGAGTTCTCTTCTTGGAGGTGTTGGGCTGATCTTGTTATGGTGCCTATCATGTGGTGTTAAACTGATAGCAGTTGTGTTTATATCTCCCTTTTGAACAAATGAGGATTTTGTTCCCGGACACCTATTTGGAAGCCTTTCCAGCATCTCACTTCTCAGATACTTAAAATTCTCTGTCCCATGTCCCACCAATGTTTATCTGAGACCAATTTGCACTTGCGTGCTGTTGTGTCAGCTCTTGTTCTCCAACTTTATTAGCTCTTTCCCCTCTTTGGTGTTGTCACTATTGATATGTGTAGAGAGAGAAATCACCCTGTCTTCTCAGCTGGGGTTTTCCCTGCCCAGCAAAGCCCAGGGGCTTCAGGCTGCCTGTCCCTCTTGATTTTCTGGTTGCCATTTCCCATACATGTTCCCATCTCCCATACATGTTCCCATCTGACCCTCTCTTTCAACATGGTGGACCAAAAAGGTACGTGCTGCAAGGAGCTGCCAGAACTGACACATACACAGGCAATAATGCTTCACTATCTGAACTGGAAATGTCTCACCAGATACTAAATGCCCTCTTTCAGTGCTATGACAGAATTGCTTTGTTGTAGGCAGTGACCATTGCATCCAGATCTTTCTTCCTGTTGGCTATTTTGAGGTGAAGGGCTCTTTGCTTGGTGCATGACCCTTAACTTTGCTCTAATGGCTCTCACACTCCTGCCTTCACTCTGCACACTGTGGTTGTTCAGTTCTTCCCAGTTGACATCGCCATGATCCCTGTCAGTGGTGATGTTGTGGTGTGGAGAGTTTGCCAGATTTCTTCTGCCATGGGTCAAAACCAGTTCTGGCAGGATAGGTAAGATTGTGTGAGATGGATGAGAGAATATGGCCATCTTCAATGAACTTCTTCCCACCCCTGAGAGGAAAGAACAAGTGGGCAGATGGACACTGGACCAGAAGGACCACCAAAGTTTGCAAGACTGAAGAGTTTAAAGAAAAAGTGTAGGAAGAAAGCTGATAGAGACAGCTGTCATCACATGCCCAGAGAGCACAGGTGAAAGAGGTTGTTAGAGCAGATAAACAAATATGAGAAGGGAGCAGAGCAGACAGCCCAGAGATAGCACGACCTGTGATAAGCATGGGTGAGGGAGATGAAGCAGCTAGGGAAGGGATTGCACCTCCCCTGGCAAGAAGACTGGATGAAATCCAAGAGGAATGAGCACAGAGCATTACATACAGGGAGAGAAATGTGGGCAGGGAGACACAGGAGGTGGAGCAACTGGATTTGGGATGTGAAACTGGGTCATGCAGGGAGTAACACAGCAGGGCAGTCACAATGCCAAGAGAGGGCAAGGATGATCAAGCCAGATGGCAATGAAGGTGAGGGTGGTGGGAGTATCATGTGGTGATGCTGTATGACGGGAAAGAAGCAAGATGGGACCACTTGGGGTAAACAGGACTTTTCTCCTTTCCTCCTTCATGCTTCCTTAGTGTTTTGTCCAAATGTACCGTAGTGCATCCGATCCCCAGGTGGGACCGGGTGGCATTCCTCCTGGTGACAGCCCCTTCATCTTCTCTCTGTGCCATGATTATGAGGCCCACGTGGCTCCCCAGCCCTGCTAATTGCATTCTGTGGGGTAGTAATTGAATGAAGGCTCACGAGAGCCATGGATCAAAGGCAGGCGCCCATCAATATCTGCCTGTCCCAGAATCCGATTAGCAGGGAGAAGGCATAAATCACAGCTGCCCCTCCCTGACCCAGCAATACTTAATGCAGGTACAGCACCCAGGCTGGTGTCAGGGAAATCTGATTTGCTCACGAAAGGTTAAGCAACACTGTGGATGAAAAATTATTGTGATGCTGTGTCTTCGCGGCAGTCATTCATCTCTGCGCTGCTTGCCGTGGGATGGAGGGGCTGCCTGAGCAGGCTTTGGGAGATGATTACTCAACGTCGCTGAGACGTGTGAAGTGTTAAAGACCCCCTGGCGGGGCACGGGGCAGTCGTTTGTATTCATTAGCCAGCCCACTGCAGATGTCAGCTCACTCTTTGAGGGGACGCAGAGACCCACGCTTGCTGCCTGGGTCCTCACTTAACGGTCCTCAGTGAAGTGGCAGAACCTGATTTCTTCTCCCTTGGTGGCCCCAGGCACTTGTTGCTCCACCAGGCAGGGGACTCCTCTCTGAGGAAGGCGATCCTGTTTCTCCTCCATCCACAATCCTAGTAACAAAACCATCCCAGCAGGGCCAGGCAGCTGCTGCCTGCAAGGAACAGGTCGCGTGAAGACCTGGAAAATGCCTGAACTTCAGTCTTTTTCCCTACTGTCCCCTTTTTAGGTTCAAGCTGCGATGGCCCCCAGGACTGCGCACAGTATAGGGGCTACTGTACAGCCCCATCCCACCACTATCATTTGCAGCTCTGGTAATGTTTCTCCACATGAGGTACAAAAGTCCTGGCTGAAGGCAGCGCTTGGCTCTTCTCCTCCCCAGATCTTTGTCACTGAGCTTTCACTCTACCCTACTAGCCTCTTAACAAGCCAAAGCCACGGGTTTTCCAAGGCAGAGCCTGGTGGGTTACTGGATGTCTTGGTATGTTTCTGTTCCCATCTGTCCAAGAAAGGATGAGCAACAGCCTCTAAGCTGTCATGTTTGGACAGGTCTTCCTTACCTTCCTGCCTTACGCTCTTCCACTTCTCCACAGCATCATGATTCAGATTAGAAGAAAGCCAAAGAAGAGGGGAAAAGTGTCCTTCAGGTGAATATTCTTAATGTTGCCCATGCTGAGGGATGGACCTTCTGCAAGGCCAGCTGGCAGTGGCTCTGGCAGTGGGTGCTCCTCCCACAGCACCCCCAGCCCCACCTGAATCTGCAGCCTGTCCTGCTCACTGCAGCACAGCTTTGGGGCTTTTTGACGCAGTGAGATTTGCTTTGTAAGGGACAGGTCATTGAGAACCTAATATTTATTGTCCAAATTTTCTTTTGGTGAGTATTAGACACATACCAATGGGCTGCAAAGAGGAAGACTCTGGCTGACGTTCCCCAGGGGTTGAGACATGAGCATAACTTTATCTCGGCTGGGTCCTTTCCTGACCTCAGTTCCACCAGCTCATGAGAAGGCAGAAAGCTATGTGAAGAGCCTGAAGCAGCTGCTGGCAGGATGTGCCTGCGCTGGCTTCTGTTGAAACTGTGGCTATTGGAGCTGGAAATCCCTAGTTTATCCACTGAGCACCTGCTTCTGGCCTCAGCATCGCAGCTTGTGCGGTGAAACCCTCCAGCTCTTGTGTGCACCTCCCTCTAGGTACACACTGAGATGTGTCCACTTGTATCCATCTGCTTGGAGGGCTGAGGGCAGGATATAAGGTAGCCTGCAGTCACTGTGGTCAGAAAAATGTGGTTTTGCATCAGACTATTGGCAGGAGGTGGAGCAGATCATGGTGCAACAGCCTGAGGCCCTGAGCTAAGCATTCACTGCATGTCTGTGATACTCAGCCCCATCCTCCCCATCCCATCATGGTCTGTCATAGAATCAGAGAATCATAGAATGGTTTAGGTTGGAAGGGACCTTAAAGATCATCTAGTTCCAACCCCTCTGCCCTGGGCAGGGACACCTACCACTAGACCAGGTAGCTCAAAGCCTCATCCAACCTGGCCTTGAACACTTCCAGGGATGGGGCATCCACAACTTCTCTGGGCAGTCTGTTCCAGTGCCTCACCACCCTCGCAGTAAAGAATTTCTTCCTAATATCTAATGTAAATCTACCCTCTTTCAGTTTAAAACCATTACCCCTTGACCTATTGCTACACTCACTGATAAAAAGTCCCTCCCCTTCTTTCCTGTAGGCCCCCTTTAGGTACTGGAAGGCTGCTACAAGGTCTCCCCAGAGCCTTCTCTTCTCCAGGCTGAACAACCCCAACTCTCTCAGCCTGTCTTCATAGGATAGGTGCTTCAGCCCTCTGATCATCTTCGGGGCCCTCCTCTGGACCTGCTCCAACAGGTCCATGTCCTTATGCTGGGAGCTCCAGAGCTGGATACCGTATTCCAGGTGGGGTCTCACGAGAGATGAGTAGAGGGGTAGAATCCCCTCCCTCAACCTGCTGGCCACGCTTCTTTTGATACAGCCCAGGATACAGCTGGCCTTCTGGGCTGCAAGTGCGCATTGCCAGCTCATGCTGAGCTTCTCATCTACCAACACCCCCAAGTCCTTCTCCTCAGGGCTGCTCTCAATCCACTCTCCGCCCAGACTGTATTTGTGCTTGGGATTGCCTCGACCCATGTGCAGGACCTTGCACTTGGCCTTGTTGAACTTCATGAAGTCTGCACAGGCCCCCTCTCAAGCCTGTCAAGGTCCCTCTGGATGGCTTCCCGCCAGCATTTTGACTGCTCCACACAGCTTGGTGTCGTTGGCAAACTTCAGGTGCACTCAATCCCAACATCCATATTGCCAACAAGGATGTTAAATGGTACTGGTCCTGATACTGACCCCTGAGGAACTCCACTCATCACTGCTCACCACTTGGACATCAAGCTGTTGACTGCAACTCTTTGAGTGTGGCCATCCAGCCAGTTCCCTATCCACTGAGTGGTCCATCTGTCAAATCCGTGTCTCTCCAATTTAGAGACCAGGATGTCATGCGAGACAGTGTCAAATGCTTTGCACAATTCCAGGTGAATGATGTCACTTGCTCTTCCCTTATCCACTAATGCTGTAATGCCATCATAGAAGGCCACCAAAGGCCTTCTGTCATGTCCCTCAGAGAGGTATCCTGCTCCAAGGAATCTTCCTTCCTCACTATGGAAAGGCAATTGCTTAAGAGATACAAAATGTGGCTGGGGAATTAACTTCCTTGGTGGGACTGGTTGGGAGTTGGGAGGTTGTTGCTTGATGGGCAAAATGCACCCAGCATGGGGCTGGCGGGAGGATTGATTTGTACCTGGCATATGGGTTCAGATCCCTTTAGATACTTCATGGCTAAAGTGGCTGAGAATATTTTGTTCATCTCAAAGTGGGTGGTGGAGGGAGGGATCTCAACAGCATTTACAGGGGGGAGGTTGCAACAGCACACCTGGGCTTCAGGTTGCATGTGCTATCAGAAGCATGAGGGTATTACAAGGTTAAAGGGTGACTGCATACAGCCAGGGGTGACACAGACCTGTGACCTGTATTTTGTCACTGAGGACCTGGTCAAAAGTCCTCTAGAGCTGCGATGCAGCATGGAGCAAGCCTTAGGTGTGCAGAAGTGATGTGAGCAGCATTGGTTAGGATGACCTTCATTCTCCGTAGGAACTACCAGCTTCCCAGGAAGTGATGGCTCCAGTGCTGCAGAGCTGCAGCAAGGTTTGTCTTCCCACCTCCTGAGCTGTTTCATTTTACCAGCGAACCCAGGAGAAATCAAGCAGCTCATCAGCAGAGCCACACACTGTGTACTAGTTTCCGTTTCGGCCAAAAATCACCCTTCTCCAGCATTGCTTGGGAGAAGACAACTCCACTGTCAACTTGGCAGAAGCGGTGCGCAGGCAGCTCATTCCCAAGGACAAACTGGGCTACACATAGCCTTCAAGGTCATATCCTGGACATCCTGGCATCGAAAGCTTCGCTATGGTGACCCACATAGGCAGAAAATCCCCATGAACAAGCAGTCCTGGGGATGATCCTGCACATCCAGACCCCAGGAGTGGTGAAGTCTCAGCTCTCCTGCCTGGCTCCAGTGTTCCCCTACTTCAGGAGAGGTTTGTGAGCTTTGTCTGCAGGCAGACCAGCCCAGTGCTCATGCACACGTGTGGTGGCATGCAGGGGTAGATAGCATCTCTCTGGGGTTTGGCCCCAAGGTGCTGGAAGGAGTGCATGAGGGTGCTGGCTTCATCGAAAACCGAGCTCGGTGTTGGACACTGAGCACAGTATATGTCAGAACTGGCCTTTTGGGGTTACCAGGGCAAGATTTCCCCACCACTGACTTCAGCTTAAGGCCAAACCCTTAGTCCTAACCCAGGAAAACATTTCACACCTGCTCAAAAGCTTTCAAGCCTCTGGGACACTTTCCCGGGGTAGGGCTGCAGCGAAAGCCCTGAGGCTGTGTCTATACCAGCAAATTAAACAGTTCCAGGGTTCAGACACCAATTATCCTTGCTGTTAAATTATTAGTGCTCACCCAGGTAATTCTCAAGCATGGTTCGGGAGCGTGCGTGGCCCCAGACCCTTCCCAATAGGCATGTTGGATGTGGCCACCCTGTTTTGGCAGGTAGGGGAGGTCAATGCAATGGGCAAAGGCCCTGCCAGATGGCCTGGAGGCCAGAGGATGGTCCCAGACATGTCCATTGTGCCGGTGCAGATGTAACCTCTGTACTTCTGCAGCGCAGACATGGTCAACCAGACCTTCATTTAACAAACCTACAGCTCAAGTCTTTACAGCTTGGATAGTTACCAAACATACAGCCATGAATACCTAAGTGATAGTAATTAATTATAATTGCAAACATTCATGTTAATTTACAGTACCATCATTTTATTTTTTTTTTTCCAGGATGCTTATTTTTGCTGATTAAGGCCGTGTCTGCAGCAGCTGGTCTTGTAACCAGGAAAGGCCTAATTCCTGGCAGCAGAGACAAGAAGCAGCCCTTGCGTTTCCACCAGCTGGTGAGACACAGTTGGCTCCTGCCATGCCTCCCAGCTCTCCTGGGAAAGCCGCTTCCCCTCTGAAACTGGGACCCAGCAGTTCATGTATCAACTGGCACTGGAGAAATCTCTCTCACTATCCAAGGCTGCCCAAGCTGCCTGCTTCTCCTCTCCCCACGCCATGCGCCTCGTAAAACCCTTGTTCTTCCCTGGCACTTTTGATCTGCCTGTCTGCTGGGGAGGTGGGATGGGCGGGCGAGATTTGCATGCTGGAATTTTGACAAGGAAGTTCCCTGGTGCAAACGGGACTGACTTCTTCCTTTTTGGATTATTATATTTTTGTTCGTTTTTCTAGTCATCTAATGGACAATCTTTTGTTATTTTTTTTTTCCCCCAAGGACTACTAGAAAGCAGGTGAATATGATGTGGGACATCTTAAACCCCAGAGTCACCCTGACCCCATTCCCATATGGATAAGGCGAAGACTAAAGTATGTCTTGGGCTTTCTGAGACACACCTAGTTGCTTGGCTCCCTTCTAAATATTTTTTTGCAGCTGCTCTCCCCACCCCACTGGGGAAATTGCACCCAAGGAAAGCTGATGCATTTGCATCTGGGTAAAGCTATGCCCAGGTAAAGCTAGGAAGAACTGATACTCGGGGAAACCATTTTTCTCATCAAAAAATGATGAAAGAAGGAAGGTGTGAGCTCGGTTCTGCTGGACATGGTCCAAGCATCCAGTCTCCCTCTCCGGCTTGGTGCTACTGAGACCTCTGAGCCCAAATTTGTAGGCTGCAGTGCTGGAAGGACACAGACTAGTTGGAGACAGTCTGAAGCTGGGCTGCAAAAGAGACCAGAGGACTGGAAATCATGGCCAAGGAAGGAAGATCAAAAGGCTTGCAGTTGTTTAGTTTAGGAAAACTTTATAACAGCCTACAAATATGTAACAGGCTTCTGCAAGGAATGAACTGGTCTCCTTGTTCACCAGGAATGGGACAGGCTTAAATTGAATTGTCTTAAATTACATCCAGAGAGGCTGAAGTTAGGAGGAACATTTTTCTATGGTGAGGAGAGGCATTTGTGTTGGGGGCTGCAGCAAGACAGCACCTCCATCCATGGAGGTTTGAAAAGAGGGAGGACCAATGTGTGTCAGGAGCCGTTTGTGCTGGAGCAGATGCTGCATAAGGTCCCCTGCACAGATCTGGGGTCAGCAATGGGCTGAATGCCACGCTGTGCCACGCCAGAAAAATGCACCTGGAGAGATTTTGAATCGTGCTCAGCACTGTGGAGCAGCACAGGGAGGAGGCAGCTCAGGTACTCCTGGCTTCTGGATCAGGAGGTGATGGGTACTGCTGCCTGCTCGGTAGCAAGGATGCAGGCTGGACTGTCAAAACAATCTGGTAACAGAGTGGTTTTAAACACTCCTTTCAGGGTTTTCTTTCTTGTTTGTTCAAACCCAGATCTTTTCAATGATCCTGTGGCTAAGTCAGCTGGGAACAGGGCTTCTTAAAGCAGTTTTACTGCTGCGGACAAAGTAGCATCATCACCCTCTCTTCCTTTGAATCTCCTCCAGTATGCATTTTTCTTCCACAAAATCAGAAACTAAGCAGTTGACTGCACCACTCATGAAATCTGGGTGATCTGAATGAGATTGCCTTTGAGGTCCTTCCAGCCTTATCGCAGTAATATAAGTGAGTGTTTTGCCTGTCCCTGGTAAATGGGTTCTAGCTGGACACTGGGCAAGATTCAGCTCCCAGACTCCCACACCTAAATGTAGAGGTGAAATTCAGTTGCAGACATCTCAGAGAGCAGTGCCAGTTTTAGAGACCTGGGGAGCCCCCCAGCCTCCAGTTGTTGTTCAAGGAGGATGCAATTCTCCCAGAGGTGCTGAGCTCTTACCATCAGCTCCATATGGACAACTTGGATACCCTGAGCACCTCAAACACCACTTTGTACCTCTGTGTGGGCAACTGAGACTTGCCTTAAATATCTAGTCTGTGTAGTCAACGCAGTGGAGAGCTATCAGCTGACCAAGCATAGGTTGGCATGAGCTGAAGACCTCCATAGACTAGGAAATATCCCAGGAGGTAGAACAAGAAGGAATTTGCTCTTATCTGCTGCAATGCCCAAACCCATAAGGCAGCAGGACCTGACCATGGGATGTGGAGAGCCCTTCCAGATGTTGTGTAGCACATGGAGGATCACCACAGAGCATGCTGGTTTTCTGAGCAAGGTGCAGCCATGCTGGCATGGAGATGTACCACGCTTGGGGAGGTTGCTGGAGCTGCCAGCATAAGCATGAACATGGGGCTGAAGGTCATTCTTGGTCAGATAGCTACTCCCAGCTCTTTATGCGTCGTCTGCAAAGCAAATGCCTTGTTCAAACACGCTCCTCCATTGGCAAACAGGAAAATAAAAGCGCCAAAATAATGCTGCTTGGCACTGGGAGTGGAAAGCTGCTATGGCTTGACAGAATTGAACTGCTCTGAGCTGAGGTGAGAGGGAAGGTAGCAAACAAGAGTAAGCCTTTAGATCCAGATGTGTTGAGGGGTGGCTAGCATGGAAGTAGCTATACATCCTTGTGTCTCTGTCCATCATCCCTCCTTCCTTGTAGCACACACAGTTGCAAAACTCCTTGTTTCTGTGAAAGGAGTGTGTGGTGTGTCTTCATCTCTCCTGCAGGACTTTGTGAAGCAGAGATGCTCGAGCCATCTCCAGTCACAAAGGCAGATGCGCTAGGAGAGTAACGAGTTTGTTTGCTCTCTCCGATTTCTGAAGCACTGAGGTGGGGCTTTAGGTAGAAGCAGTGTTTTCTGCAAGTATCTTCTGTGAGTAGAGTTGGACATGTTTTCAGGGATGTGACCCTTTCTGTGGGTCCAGAGTAGAGCACACTTCAAGCTAGGTTCTGGCTGAGGATGACTGAGTGTGACTTAATGATGTCAGTTGGGCAATTAGGCAAAAAGGTGGTTGTCAGGCAGAAAGGTAGGTTAGGAAGGGCAGAGATGATATGGTTGTTAATCCCATAGAACAGAGAGAAAATAGAGGTAATAACTGCCTGTGAAGCAGAGCAGCTGCTGTTGGGGAAGCCTGTAAAATGCTGTGAGAGCAATACTGCTCTTCAATCCATCATATTTAGTGGCCAACAATCACAAGATGTATTCTTGTTTTTCCTTTCCATGGCATTTTTGCTGGTGGTGAACAAGGCTGAGGTGTGAGTTGGGATAGTGGGGCAGAGGGGAGCATGATGATTCTCATGGTGGATAGAGCAGGGGCTGATCCTCCTTGGGTCACCTAGCTGTACCCAGTCTGAAAGGGAAGGGATCACCCCTTGCTACATGCTTTGCGTCACCTCTCTGCTGGGGCTGGTGCTTAGTGTGTGGCTTAGAACCCCCCAGAGCAAAAGCAAGGGAGAAAAAAATCTGAGAAAAATGCTCCCAAAACTGATGAGAAAAAATAATACCCAATTCCCTCACTCTTATTGGGAAGTTGGTGCCCATGCTATGAGGACCTTGAATCCTGCTTTCTCATCTAAACACGGGAGAGGGATTTGTCTCACCCGATTTTAGATCCCTGGGATCTTTCTAGAGCTGAAGGACAAGAGTAGACCTTCCCACCTGGGATTCACCTGACTGATTTTAGGTGGCTAAGTCAGGATGAGATGACTTGTATCACTCTGAGTACAGAGGAAGCCTGAACAGACGCTTTTGGGTGAAATGTTTATGTTCAACTAGAAGAAACCCATGTGCTGTGAATCTTAACGTCTTCCCAATGAATATCCTTGCTAGACCAGAGAGTATTGCAGTCTTCTATCACACTTAACCACCCCAGAGTGCATCAGCCATGTTCCTTTACCCCTATCTTCTTTTTATTACCTTCTGTCCTCTTGCTGAAGTGGGGCTATGGCAGGTCATGAGGCAATTCCAGGGAGACATTCATCCCATCCTAAGACATGGGCACTTCCATGGGAGGACAGATCCTGACCCTCTGAAACACCAGTCCTGGGAGGAGATGCATCCATCTCTGAAAGTACCATGGGACCTCATAGAGCAAGCTTGGAGCAGATGCCTTGTTGGTGGACAGCTCCACATAGGTGAGATGAGACATACCCACTGTCAGCAATGGGTTCCCAATGTGACTTTTCCACTGTCAAGTGACTCCTCCAGCTCATGAAACGTTGTCCTGTGGGCTCCCTCCCATTTCAGATGATGTCTCTTAGATGCAAAGAGGACTGCTCTGGTAGGCATTGGAAGAAAACTTACAAGGATGGGAAATACCTGATGAAAGAAGAGATTTCCTTTTAGGCATGATATTCTTACTCTGGACCTCCAACCTCAGGGACGTCGGGGGAATTTAAACACAGAAACATTGAACACCAGGCAGCACAAAGCTGTGCAAAGTGTTTCCAAAAGTTTAATCTTTTACTATGATGGTGCAAAAAGGTAGGCTAAATTTGACATCTGACATCTCTTAAAGGCCTGGTCCCCCCGGTTATTCTTCAAAGCGTTATTGGACAGTGGACCTTGTTGTCTCTGGAAGTCACCAAGGCTCAAAAAATTATCAAGGGTCAAAGAAGAACTGGATGTCTCTCAGGGTGACCAGGGAGGGAGCTGGGAGAACTGATGGTGCATTTCAGGAGGGGGTTTCAGAGAGCTGCTTATGGGTTTCAGGAGTGAAAAGGAACCCAAACCTGAGGTCTCTGATCACTCTGTAAGTACTTGACTGCCACTGCTTGGGTCCCAGGAGCATCCTTCATGGGAAGAGGTGGGAGAGCATCCAGTGACAATTGTGTGACATCCCTGCGCACAGCAGGATGTGGATCTGTTCATCCCAGCAAGGTTTGTAGAGGGCTTTGAAGCAGGGGATCTTTCAGCGTGTCCGTGGGAGGAAACATTGAGAAGAGCAGGGAGGGCGAATTGCCTCTCCCAAAATGATCCCCCTTGTCCAAAGTGGGAGTAGGCCTCTAAACAGCTGATGCAAGTAGATGATGTGAAGACTGGTGACTGGGGCTGAGCTTTCAGACCAGATATCACCCCTTTAAGATATGCAAGCCAGATAACACCCATTTCATCTTCTGCCTGTCTAATAGGGTTCCCCTCCTCTTTAATCTGCCTCCACAGATGGGTATCTCATGACATTAATTTGCTTTTTCCTTCACTCTCCCCTTGCTGCCCACTCTTCTCCTGGAGCTTGGCTTCTGTGAAGGGGCAGAGAAAAGGGGATTACCCCCAAAATCCCATTTTTCCCTCAGCTGAGGGCAGGTGCTGAGTGGGATCCCACCACCCCAAGATGCTTGCGAGCCTGGTGGTGGGGTGTGCGTGTGCAGGCAGGGAAGCCGGGGAAAGGAACAGTAGCTTTTTCTCTTCCCAGCGACGCCGACGTGGTGATCAGAGGAGCTGGCCAGAGTCCTAATGAAGATAAATGAATATCCCCTCTCCTCCGCTCCTCCAGGTTTTATTGATGGGCTGCGGGGTGAAAGGCGAGAGCTTGAATGTTCATTTAAGCAGACATCACGAGTTTCTTTGGAGGGGAAGGTGTAAGAAAAACCGCCTTGTGCTTGAAAGTTACTCCAAGATGAGCACGCTCGGCTTTACAAGCCTTTCTCCATTCCTTCCCCATCCATCACTTCCCAGGAGCCCTTTGTAAATGCAAATTGCACTTTGATAGAAATAATGCACTGAGCCTCTATTAGTGTCTGTGTAATGGAGAGGGCTATTTTTATGCAATCATTCTTGAAAGAAGCTCCTCTGTGCCTTATTTTAGGCTGTGTATCAAAAACCAATCTGAAAACACGCTCCTCCCCTGCCCTCCACTCCCTCCTATCTCTGGCCTTTGCAGACGCTGGGATACTTTTTATTTTGGGCTCGGGATTCATGGGGCAGCCTGAGGGTTTGACTGTGTGAATGACAGCTCAGGCAGATATCCCGTCTGACCTGGTCTCCAGGACAAGGCTTGGTGTCCCAGGATGGCATGCCTGGACCACAGGATGGTGATGGTGAACGTGGTGGTGGGAAAACCTGCATCCTTTGGAGCTTGCCATCTGAGGAAGTTCCAGCTGTGATTTTAGGGGGATGAGATGTCTCATCCCCTGGAGCTGTTTCTTCCTGGACTCTTATGTGTACTTTCTAGCAGGAGGGAGCTTGTTCAGTCCCAGCTATGAACATCTTGTAGTGTGATGGAGAGTGTGGATTTGCAGAGCAATCCCTGAGATCCCTGGGATGTTTCTGCACTCAGCAAACTGATTTTCTCATGTCCCAGCCTGATCTCTCCCTCCCAGGGTGTGCAGCAGCAGCTCCAGCACTGAAATCAGTTTAAGCTGCTTTAAAAAAAAAAAGAAAAAAGGAACATTTTAAGCCATTGAGATCCCCCTCCACACATACACTTTGGGAGGTCAGAAAAAACTGCTTTGAACTGTTTAAAAACAAATCTGAGGCATCATTCATCTTCATTAATGAGATATTTAACCAATTCCTTTTAATAACTTTTTGATGCATATGCCAAGTGAAAAAACATATTTTGGTCTCATTTTCTGCTTAAAAGGCCATTATTTTGGTCTCATTTTCTGATTAAAAGACCATTATGCTCCATTCCCTTCCCCACCTTAACCTCTAAATCCTGCTTTTTTAGTGATATTATCATCCCACTCCCTTGGAGCAGCACAGGCGCCTTCTCACACCTTCCATGTGCCAGCAAGGATCTGCCCACGGATCAAGGGAAAGGAGGTGATTTTACCATCTCTCCTGGGTTTTCTACAGTGCTGCCGTGCAGGATTTAATCTCCTAGAGAGGTTAATCTGGAGGAATCGGTCTGTCAGCAGCCTCCTCCTACCTGTTTGGGTATAAATTATACTGGGTGCTGGACTGGATTCTCTCCCATCATTGGAAATCAAAGCCACTCAGTAGCATAAATTTGAAGCCCCCTCCCAAAGGGTAGCTCCAAAGGTGTGGTCCTCCAGCACCTTCCCAGTGGAGATGAAATATTTAGTGCCAGTCAAAACCACCAGAGCAAGCCGCAGAGCGGCTCTTCTGAACTCCAGGGTGGGGACCACCACTTTTTGGGGATCCTCAACTCCCAACAAGAAAGATAGAGGGAGAGAAAAGTCTTTTCATAAATCAGAGAGGCAGTGTGGAGAACAAAGGGAGGAAACATAGAAAGCAGAGGGGGTACTTTCCTGTTTCTCGAAGAGCAGAAGAGGAATGGGGAAGGCAGCGCCGTTAAAGTGAAATCCCCGACTGGAATGACAAAAGGAAAATAAATTAAAGCCAGATTTGTTCCCCTGGGCTGAAGGAAGGAGGATCCCTTTTGGTTTGTTCCTTCTTTCTTGTTTCCTTTAAAGACAGGAGATCAATTGCAAGGCTTAATGAGAACCGTCTAGTGAGAGAGGTAGACAATGCGAGACGGAGAAGGATGTCCCAGCGCCCTGGAGATTTTACAGCAGCTTTGAGCATCGGGATCTGTCCCTGTAAGTTGCAGCCCATCTCCGGGCCACGGCATTGTGCAATGTGAGCATCACACGATGCTAAGCCTGCACAGCCTGACCAGGGACTGCCAGCAGCAATCCCTGTCCCTCATCCTGGGGGACCACCGCATCTATGGGTCCGTCCTCTGGTGCACACCCACGTTGCGAGCTGGCAATGTAAGCACGAGGTACTCGTGGCTGGTGATGCATCAGGAACCTTTGAGGCTGCCGTGACGGTGAAGGCACTCGCAGGCACGGTCACCCTGAGCTGCTTGCAGCATCGCTGCCCATGATTCCTCATCAGGATCCTCCTCATTCTCCTATTCAGGAGGATGTGCCTAACTGGGCTCCAAATGCAGGAGGTTTTGGGGCACTGATTTCATGTTAAAGGTAACCTTGGGTGCAGAGTTTCTGCCAAGAGCTAAGGAGGACTTGCTGGGATGCTACTGGGATCTCCCCTTGGAGGGAAAGGAGAGCTCCTCCTGGAGAAACCTCTCTGGAAGTGTCCCAGAGAGCATCTCAGCATTCCTGGAGACCCTGAAGGGAGACAGGGGATGCCCACAGGAGGCAGGTGCAAATAAACCTGCTCTTTGCATGCTAAAATCATGCCAACCTAGATGCCCCATCTCTCCTAGGTTTAAATCGCATCGCCTGTTAGAAGGCAGGAAAGGATGGAGTAGGGGGAATAAAATCCTTGATCATTTTGTACTTCATCCCAGGAATTCCTACCCCCTTCCCCGGTTCTTGCAGCGGAGCAAAGCCTCCCGAATCAGTGAGGAGCCGCCTCTTCGGAGGCCTCAGCACCCGGCCCTGGGGATGCATCCTCTTTCAGAGCGAATTATTTTCTCTGTCACTTGATAGGTCTCGAGCCCAGCCACGATCCCTTGAGCTTCAGCTGGAGAGAGGGACCTTTCATGGGGCAGGTAAGGGGGACGGGGCGGGGGACAGAGAGGAGGGGGAGCAGGTCTGCGGTAATAGCTCTGAACTTGGCTCGGGAATGTTAATGAATGCAAATGAGCTTTTAGCTGCTGGGTCACTATGCGGTGTTTTGTGCAAAGGTTTTGTGCTCTTAACCGTAACTGTTCACGTGCCTGGCTTGAATGGCGAGGGGTACAGCGGAGGCTGAAAGGATGAGCAGGTACCTTCTCACACCAAAATGTTAACAACTTCCTCCCCACGCTGCTTGCCAGCTCCAGAGATTTGATATGGTTTCACCTGGGCCTCCAAAAACCCTTTGCAAAGGATTTTTTTCCTGGGCCTAGTCACCCTGGATATTTAATGCTCATTTATGGGTTTGCTCACCATTCATGAAAACAGGAGGGAATGCAGAAGGGGGACAGCACCACCCAGTTATCCTGTAGCAGTACCCCCAAAACAGGTCAATGGGGCACCCCACAAAGCACCTGGTTATTAGTGAAGCTGCTAATTTCTGTTCCCATTGTAAATCCGGGCTATTTTATGCAGGAAGGTGAGTTTTGCCTTCTCAGAAAACCTGAATACGATTCAAATTGGATATGAATTTCTTTCCCTGTTTTTAACTGGGAGCATGGATTGATTTTGGTTTTAAGGAGGTTTTCCTTAAAAGAAAACTGAATTCTGCAAGGAGAATGGGAAAACCGCCTTGTCATTCAGCGATCCTAAAGATGGGCTAGACAAACCATTGGTGCGTGTTTCAGGAGATGAAGAAATACTCGGAGCCAGCATCACCCTGCCTCATCCACAAATGAAATCCCAATTTGTTCTTCGGGTTTCAGTGGGGCCGTTGTGTTTCCTTTGAGTTCTAAGGTCACATAAGCAGTTTGCAAGATTCAGACCAGTGCTGCTTGAAAGGGAATGAAGCATTTTTGCAAGAAAATGAGCCATGTTGCTTTCCGCTTCGTTCCACATGTCCTTGAGGGAAGTGGAAACTTCCCCAAACTTCCCCAAACTAGTTCTGAAAAACGCTGTTTTCTTCTTCTTCCCCAATACCTTTCCTCTCTTACAAACCTCCCTCTCATTTTCTGGACACAAAGAAAGATATCCCTTCCTCTTGCTTTGCTGAAAAAAAAAAAAAAAGTGAATTGAAAATTACTGAATTGCAATGAAGAAAAAAGAGCTTGTTTACGGCTTTTTTTTTTTCCTTTTGAAAAAAAATATCACCTCTCACTTGTGCCTAACTGGGATGCCAGCCTGGTGTTATCCCACTATGGCAACAGACACCCATCCCTTTCCTGCTTTTTGGTGCCACCTCTTGTCCCCACGGCTGAGTGAGATCCAGCATCATCCTTTGGCCCTGGGGCCCCATCCTGCACCCCCATGCACCTGCTTTTGAGCAGATGGCAAACCCAGGAACCCCGAGTGGTGTTTCCACCCCGGAGTCCCCCTCTGTGCCAGCAGCAGGTGCTTGGGTGCTTCACCCCATAACTCTGCAGCGAAGGGGTGGCCCCATACCAGAGTATCTTCCCTCTAAGGCTTCTTGGCCCAGAGGGATGCAGGTGGTGCAGGCTGGGAGGGTGCAGGGTTAGCAGGGGGTGTCCCTACCCGGTGTGGGCTCTGCTGGGTGCTCTAAATGCTGGGTGCCCTAGCCGCCAGGCACATGCACCCTAAAGATCCTGACCGCCCCAGCTGTGGGCGAGCTCAGGAGCCAGCCGCCATCCTTGGCTATTTGAGCCAAAAGAAAATAAATTTTAAAAAGGTATGGAGGGAAAAAGGGGGTTTTGGGGGGGGTCCTTTAGGAAAACATCTCCTCAGCGGAGAGCCCCGCTCCGCTGCTGGGCCATGTCTCTGGAGGGCAGTGTGTGCCCAGCACAAGCCGAGCCCTTCGTTTTGGCGCTCAGGGAGACAATGAATCCCACACTGAACTTCCTCTCATTTGAGGCTTGATGTGTTTTTCATTTGGGTCTTGTTTTGTTTTCTTTCTTTTCTTTTCTTCCCCCCCCCTTCCCTATTTTTCCCAGAGGGATTTAATAAGTAGAGCAGGCAGGACTCAAGGGACAGGAGCCAGCAGCAGGGCACCGCCATGGGTAGGTTAACGTGCGCGTCGGCTCCAGCTCTTTGCTTGTCACTGATCTAAAATCACAAGCTGCCGTGCAAAAGCCAATGGTCTCCACTGCTCTCTTTCTATGAATCTTTTTAACTGTTTTTCAAAAGGGTTCTGGAGGAGTTTGGGAGAGGGGGCAGGAGCAGGGAGGGGAAAGGGAGGTGGTGGGGATCTTCAGCGTGGAGAGAAGGGTGAAAAGTCCAGGATAACGGTGTAAATCCCAGCCCGCTTCATGTGCACCCAGCGTTTTCAGCAAGGAAAACCTGGTCTTAGAAAGAGGTTCCTGAGCAAACTTTGAATTATTCCCACTCAGCGTGTCCTTGAAGTTGTCTCTTCAGTAGTGTTTTGTATTAAAAGGTCTGGGATATAAATAGTGTTTCAGCAGCATCTTCAAAGTCTCATCTCTTGAAAATATATACATGCACACACGTACCCTTCGCTCCCGCCCTCCCTCCCTCCCAGCCGGTCCCTGTCTCGGATTACCCTGGCATTTTCTTTTGAGATGAATGGAGAAACTTCAACGTAGTTTATTTTCCTTCAGAGCAGGGTAAGATGTTTCTCGTTATGCCTTTTTAATTTTCTAAAAGGCTGCGTGGCATGTAGAATAATAGTGGCTGTATTCTTGCAATGATGCAAAAATCCTTCGCAGCCCACCCTTTCGAGTAATTATCTGCTGCTCGCAGAAGACCCAGGCAGGGAACAAGACAGATGGTTTTCAAAAAGGGCTGAGATTTGGGAGAATGGTTTTGCTGGTAGCAGAATAAAAAAGGAAGTTTGTTAGGAAAAAGAGAATAAATGCCAGCCAGGGCTGGCGGGTTGGGTTTTCAGAAAGACATTTAAACCAGATTTTTTAGGGCAATGTTTTGCAGAGATACTAGAAAGAAAGATAAAATAGGAGACTATCCAGAAAGCAAGAAAGAAGTTTAAAAGAATGAGGACACTCAGGAAAATAATCTCTTCTTCTTGAAAAGAAATTTCAGACCAGGAGACATTAAAGAAAGACTCTGGATACCTGAGATTATTCACAATGTACAGAAAATATTGCCAGCTCGCAGGGCAAAACGGTTGCATCCCCGCTTATCTAACGCAGCAAGGAGATTAAATCTTCCTATTTGCAGAAATGGAGGAGAGAAAACATGCAAAATGTTCCTAACTGAGCAAAAAAAAAGTGACAGAAGCTCAAAACTTGCTGCGTGCAGCCCCCACCAATGCCCCTGCGTAGGGGTCCCATGGGGATGCCTGCCTGGAATTTGGGATGCTCTGCAGAGGCACTGTAGCATTTGGCCACTGGATTATTGCCCTGGCATTTGGTTTTGAAGAAGGGATGGAGGGACGGGATGGCTTTTGGGGAGTTAGAAAGGGGCTGAGACTGACTGCAAAATGCTGTTGCAATGAGGGGTGGCACTTGGGGGAAGAAAATTGAGTGTGGATGGGAATAAGTCTGCTGGTGGGACAACCCCGAGGGGCTGCGTGGGTGTCCCTGGAGCATCTTCCCGAGGGACCGTCCAGAGCTTAGCGCCAACAGCCCATTACGAGCAGACCCACACACCCCGCTTCTCATTTCGTAAGATGTAAAACATGAACTGAGGGATTTTATTTTTATTTTATTTGTGTGTGTCTCTGTAGCCACCCTCTATAATAACGCCTGGAGTGGGACCAAGCAGCATTTCTTTTCCTTGGGAGAAGGCATATGCACAAAAAGGGGAATATCAAAATGATCTCGTTTCTGTCTCTCTTCGGTCTCATATTGAACAAAGGACAGATGGAAACAAGAAAGGAAGAAAAAAATATCACCTGTTCCCATCCAGTCTTAGAGAGATCACAGTCATTATCTCGGCAGCTTCACATTTCGAAAGGGGATTCATTTTTCTTTAAAACACTGGCATCTTGTTAAAAAAACGAGAGAAGAAATCCCCCATTTAAGTCCCCCCCAAAACCGAACGGCTTTTCCTTGCCTTCCCCTGCCCTCCCCACAGCCCCAACTTTAACACCTGGGAAAAGAAAGTCGAAAGGAAATCCAACCAAAACAAAAATAAAGGCCCCCAACCCTGGCTTTTCTCGATGGTGTTTCTCCATCTGACAAAAGCCTTTGGTTTTCTGTCATTCTTTTCATTTCCTTGATGGCTCCCCAATTGTCAAGCCTTCAAGAAAATGCACTTTAGCTCTTTGTCCCCAAATGTAATTTGATAAACTCTTTGCAGAAACATTCTGGTTTCCGAGGCTTTTCAAAAAAAAAAAAAAAAAAAACCACTTTAAACAGGTGCTTAATGTCAAAGATACAGTTCCTATAATTAGAATTAATATTGACGCTTGTGTGTTTACTTCCTAGTAAACGCCTGCATATTTTCCTGAATCTTGGCTATGTATATAATAACAAAGGGATGACTCCATAGAGATATGGAGATCAGACATTTGAAGGAAGGAATTCTGCCGAAAGGAATCAACGGGAGGTACATCATCAGCTCTGACACACCAGCGTGGTACCAGGGATGCTTATGTAAAACACTGAAGCCGGTATCATCATCCAAAATGAAGCTGTGGATCAGGAAATATTGTAATGACATTTCCAGTACTTGTTTTCCTTTTTGTTTCCCCTCCCTCAGTTTACATGTTATATGTAGATTAAAGCTGCTAAATAGACGAATAATTTTCAAATCAATCAAAGTAAAAGAAAAAGTTTTGGTGATTTCTTATTATGTTCATCCTGAGTCATACACTGCTGTATTTTTTTAAATGTTCTGGAGGCTGATGCTTTCCTGCTCAGAGAGCTGAGATCTTCACCTATGCCCTTATCATCTCTGGCCTTTTTGATGGTCACCATCTCTTCTCTGACTTATCTAACGCTCATTCAGATACAGCTGCCATAGATCATCTTCCTTCCTTACCACTATGGTTAGGGTCACCCCTTCACTGAATCCTCCCACCGACTCAGCGTTTGCAGCACCAGAGGAGCTTGCGTCTTGTCCTCGGTTTCAAAAGACAACTTCAAATTCACCTTTTCTTGATTTTTTTGTCGTCTCTCAACCAATTGCTCTTTGCTTTCGTAACATCTTCGCTACGGAGATACAGGTCTGTAACATTTTGAGGGATTTTTTCCTATATTTTATAGTGAGCAGGCTATTTGAAATGCTGTCTTTCAACAGCCTGAAAACCTGCTTTCTCCTCATTTGGCTCCGCTCTCAAGACTTAGCTCCTATGCCTCTAGGTATCTCCCTGTAAGAAGAGAAAATGATTTGTGATTGAGAATTCTTTTTTACGTTTATTTTTTAAATTTGAAATATGGTGTGATGATGGTCATGTTTTACATGTCTTAGGTTGACTCCACAATATTATTACTGTTTATTGCTTCTGTCACCTTTGATTTCCCCTTCTGTTGCAGCTTTCACTTGTTGAAGCTTGTCTTAATTTCAGACCCAGATCCTATGACTTACACATCTGCTTACCTTTAGTCATCTGCGTATTCCCATTGATTCCAGTGAGAGTACACACGTACTTTAAATTAAGCACATGTGCAAGATTTTTGGAATTAAATCATGGGAAATAAAGTCTACTTGTTGTTATTTTTCCCCAGCTTCAACAGCTAGCAGCTTCTGCAGGTGGTCAAACCTGCAGAGATTTAAAAACCGTTGTTACTAAAGAAAAGAAAGGCGGCCTGAAATCAGTAAGATTTGAGAAAAGGTCTTGACGATATTAAGAAGAGAATTTTTTATAGCAATAATAGTGGTGTGAGCTTTCATAGCAAGGGTTGTTCCAAGACAGTAGAACTGGCAATGACCCAATCTCTTATTCTTTTTTCTCAAGGCAATACTCAGATCAGATACAGTTTTCCTCCCTTACGTAAATCCGTGTTGTCAAAAGTGTGGGGCAGGAGGGATAGGGGAAATACCAGTTTGCAATTTTTGATGGGGAGACACCCCCAGTGTAACTAATGCTGGGTTGTTTGGCAATTGGAAAGGACTTCATTTCCTGAAAAACAAACACTGAAAGAACAGCAGAAGTTTCTGAGAAAAAAATCAGGTGCAAAATCAGATTGAAGAGCCCTCTTTACTGTGAAGACTGACTGCATCATTATAATTTGTTTATCTTATTTCTGTGTATTTTCTTCATATTTAAACTGTTACAATAAGGGCTGGAAACAACTCAAATTTCAGTCTGCATTAAGTAGAATTGTAACTGCATTTCGGTTAAAAACAAAGAGAGAATTTATAAGTTATGGTATCCTAAATCACATGCCACATGATATTTAAAATTATTTAAATGAATTTAAGCCATTAAAATCATTATGATTATTTGAAAAAACATGGTGTGGGTTTTTTTTTTTTTTCTTTTGTTAT